>JAMRYI010000318.1:0-177821 GCA_029231635.1 Ditylenchus weischeri
AAAAAAATTCGTGTATATTTTAAATTTCCCAAAGAAACTAGGAGCCTTTAAGCTTTCCAAAACACCACGTAACTTTGTTAGAGCCTTAAAATTTTTAGAGGGTTCGAAGCTGTTGTGTTAATGGCCAAAAACTATTTTATAATTGACTTCCACAAAATTTTATTTAAGAAATGTAATTAATTTAATTTCAGGGTACATCATTACTATCTATCGAGAATGGAGTGAGGAGCGAGATTAAATTATAATGGTCAGTTTAAAGCCATGCTTTTCATGTTTTTTTTGTAATTTTAACTCACTCTTTAAGAGGCCAATGAGTTCATAAATTTAACAAGAATAATTGAGTTCAGAAAAACCTTTTTTAAGTAGGGTCCATTTTATCAATACACATTTTATCATGTTGATGACTTTGGTTACTCATATTGACTTTTAAAATTGGCAAATGTTCAATTTGAAAGCATAAAACATAATTGTGGATATAAGACATTCATCCTTAGAACGGTCACTTGGCACGCGCGATAAACGGTTCTAACGTCTATTTACTGTTGCTTTACTGTCCATGTATCACGCTTAACAAAAGCGGAGACGCTGACTGCTATTATGGTACCTATGGTTGCCTACATTGACATTTGAAAATTATAGGCGAAATTTGAAGAGTCACTCTTAAAGTAGGCATTCTTTGAATGAATTTGAAAATTTTGATATTGATGATGCTAATCTAACTGTTAAAAATACAGAAAATTCTGTTTCTTAAAGCATACTTTCACTACACTTTTTCTGTCCTTTTCACAAGCGTCAACCGTACTCCCTTCTGTATTTTTTAATTTATCGGCGTTTCGTTTATTTATTTTTATTTTATATTATAATCGGTGTTGAAAGCCTGTGTTTGATGAAGCCAACCCACTAGGCTACACGTGTAGAACTTATAGAAATGGTCGTAATTTAACCTATATGTAACATCTCCCCCTTTAAGTATGAATGTAGATTTCGATGGACTTATAGAAACCGTTCGCAGGGCTACTAGGAATCAGAGCAGACATCCCACTAAGATGAATCTCCATGTCAAAACCTCTTCTACAGTAGCGGACAAAAATAATGTAACACCTGTACAAAAATCTAAGTTTTGGTAAAGTTCACAGTATCTCCTGGCAAAATTTTGTCCGCAAAAACATTTTAAGTGTATTTTTTAAGCAGGAACATGATTCTGCAAAAAAAAATTCATTCTTGAGGCACAATTTATTCTAGCCACTTTTTCACGACTAGTCCATTTTGGGCCGGACAAAAGTAATGTAACACCCTTGATTTTGTACATTCGCTCACCTCTTTGTTATTGTCGCCTTTTACAAAAAGTTGTTTTTTAGCTCTAGAAGATGGTAAACAAGAAGAATCAGCCTGTGCAGACCAGAGAAGCTATCAAAGAGCATCGGATAGTGGTATGTCAACTCGGAAGGTCGTCTTTATTTGGTGTGAGCAATGCAATGGTTTCGAGTCACCAAGCAAAATTGGTTGACTCCATGCCTGCTCGTTGTGCTGCTGTTGTTGCGTCCAAAGGGTTTGCGACGAAATATTAGTGTTGAATAAAGCGATTTCAATTGTTGTTGCTTCACATTTTCTCTTTTACGGGATAATCAAAGGTGTTACATTACTTTGTCCGGCCCAAAATGGACTAGTCGTGAAAAAGTGGCTGTAGAATGAAATTGTGCCCTCAAGAATGAATTTTTTTTTGAATCATTTTCCTTGCTTAAAAATACACTTAAAATGTTTTTGCCGGACAAAATTTTGCCAGGAGATACTAGTTTACCAAAACTTAGATTTTGTACAGGTGTTACATTATTTTGTCCGCTACTGTAGGTGTATGCAAATAACTGACATGGCTGTGAGGTATATGAAAAATCGGATCGAATTTTTTCAGTGGAGTTACCACCTACAATACAACCACTTTTAGAAACGTCAGATGGGAGGTCCGAATGTAATGGGAGAATTCGAAATATTAAATGTCAGGACCCTTGCGGGATCGAACTTGCGACTGCGCCAATTGTTGTAACGTAAAAGGGAAGCCAACCCACTAGGCTACACGTGTAGAACTATGGAAATGGTCGTAATTTAACCTATATGTAACAATTTCCTTTTGTGAAAAACTAGCTCTGAATCTTATCGTTCGAGAAGATCATTATTAAATACATATATTCTCTTAAGTCCTCTACATAAAAATTTTTGACGTAAATATTTTAAAAAGGCTTTTTCGCCTTGTACAATGGCAATTGAATAGTCAAACATGAAGATGTGCGTCTTCGTTTTTTTGATTGCACGGAATAATAAAAATAACATATAAATATTTTAGAAATTGAATAATAGAATATTGCCTGACATCTTAAATTTATCACATAGATTTTTCACACGCAATTTTCACACACGTATGTATAATAAACGTGTGTATAATAAATAGAAAAATATGTAAATAATATGTTATTTAATTATGTGCTTTTTACATAAAATTGTCTGTAGATAAAAACCATACATAAACACATCATTAAAAGTTAACTAGGATAGGTAGAAAGCCTTCCGCTTTGTTACTGGCACAGTCTGAACACCATTTTTAGCTAACTTTTGCAACCCTATGTTCGATTCTTTGGGGCTCAGGAAAATAAAAAAAACAGCCACCAATGTTTTTTTGGTTGTCGATATGAAACATAGATAGACCCCAAATCTTGGTAACAGTGCCTTAAATAATTTTTGCATACACACATAACATAGTGATAATTCATGTCGATAGTTCAAAAATTTGTTGGAAAAGTAACGGAAAAGTAAAATAACAAAAAGCTTAAATCAGTGTAACAAAAAGAATACAACAATTTCTCAACTTACTACAATTGCCAGTACATTTTTGTATGTACTATACAATTAATATTATTCTTTAGTGCGTCTATAAAAAAATTTAAAAGCTATCTAAATAAAATTTGGAATATAAATTGACATTGTATTCTGATTTTTTACAACAATCTTTTTCTTCCGAAAACGATATGCAGTGAAAAAGTTATCATCATTATCACTCAGACAATAAAAACAAAATAAAAAAATTAATTATGACAATATAAAAGACTGTTCGAAACAAAATACTCTTGTTTTTCATATTTTTAATCATGATTAAAATTATTTTATTATTTTTTGTTTAGATATAGACTTTATATACAAATAGTTCTGGGGCCCTGTTCACCTTTAGCACGTCAATTTTTTTGCCTTGGTCCCCCTGTTGGTTTTTTTGAAAAAAGAATGTACCACTTCTGATTGATTTGCTTGAACAAAATTTGCTGTTCTTACGGCAGCGCCACTACGTTAATAAAAATGTTTGAGAAAGTCAAACACATTAAAACACATCTAAATAAATACCTGAATACCATCAATATGCTTGACACGTTTTTCCCCTGCCATTGCACAGCCACAAACATCGCAGAAAGCTTCATTAGAAATTACTGACACACCGACAAAAAAGCTCATAGCCTTTAAAGTAAACCTGTAATCAGTAATGAAAATCTTTAACATACCTGGCCTGAATCGTATCCAAACAAATCTTTCAGACGAAGAGAGCAGACATCAAAAGGCATAATCTGTTCAAATAATTTCGTGCACACCATAGCCAAGGAATTCCTAAAAAATGTACTTGAAGTACTTAATCTAAAAAAACAAAAACAAGAAGAAAAAAAAGTAAAAATAAATAAAGAAAGAAAAACTCTAAAAACAAGTTTTTTAAATTTCAAAAAAACCAGCAGGGGGGACCAAGGCAAAAAAATGTGGCGTGCTAAAGGTGAACTGGGCCCAGTTTAAGCGAAACGTTAAAATCAAGTTATAAATTTTAAAAACGATCTAACGGCAAAATTGGATCTTGATGTCAAATAAGAGTTTTGGCTAGGGTGCAGCTTTTTATCTGAACGAATGTGGCTTACTGATTGGTGTGATTGCATCTTGTTCCATAATGTGTTTATAAGTCATATGCGACAAAAGTAGTTAACCAACAAGATTCCACGCTTTGATTGAATTTGAATTTTTATGCTGGTCTTTGCCCTTTTTAGCTGTGTAACATACAGATTCGCATCTCTGACACCCTAGCCTACCTCACAAAATTGCGCAAAAAAATATATTTCTGAACTAAACTTTCCTTCAGGCATAATAAAAATTTCGGCCCTATACGACAATAGGTCCCATTTTTTGCCTTGGTCCCCCCTGTTGATTTTTTTCGCTGGTTTTTATTTTCGAATCTATTTTTGCTTATTTTTATTTCTTATGAATTTTTTTATTTCTATTTTTATTTCTTTTGATCATATGAAACATAAGATCAAGCGCCTCTATGGAACCAGTGATAATTTGCTCGCCTCGTACATTGCTGAAGCCGTTTTTCGTCCGAACTGTCGTGCAAGAAATCATAATTATTTCAGAAAATTTGTTGAACAACTCGTGAAAATTTATGAATGTTAATGTGTCGCCGAAAGAAGAAAATAAAATTGGTTAAAATAGAAGCAAAAAACAAAAAAAAAAAATCAAGAGGGGGGACCAAGGCAAAAAATGGGACCTATTGTCGTATAGGGCCGAAATTTCTTATTACGATTTTTGTTAAAAAATAAATCTCTTTCCTCACCCTCCGAGGATGGTTGAAAAATAAGTCCCCATGTAAATACTGCACACATATGTTTAAAAAATCTAGACGTTGATTGAAAAAAAACGAAAAAATACGATCTTAGTTACAGTCTGAAATCACTTTGTATAGAACTCAAGACCTAGCAGATTGAAGACAAATAAGTAAGTGTACCTTCTTGAAAATCAGTAAAGCCCAATTAATATTATAACACAGACATGTTTGGTTCCATTTCTGACATAGATTTCAAAAAATATTTTTCGCGAAAATTTTCTGTTTTGTTTAATGCAAAATTTTTAAGGATAATAAATAATTTTACGTAACCTTCTAAGTATTTAAATATGATTTAATACCAAAAGTTTTTACCTTTTCGTTTGTGATCATAGCGAAAACCTGTGCAGTTGACTAAAATGTACTTTTGAATATTTAAGTTAATACTTTATACTTAACATAAGGTAAGTTTTTTCATTCCCTGACTTTTATTTGCCAATTTTTAGCGATTTTTTTATTCTTTTTGTTTCAACTTTTTCGTTATAAACCTGAAGTTCTGAAAACGTTTTTAAAACGTTTTTAAACTTCTCAATTTTTAAAGGTGTGGTAGAGAAAGTTTTTGACACAAAAAGCTAATTATGTAAAAACCATATGAGTTCTCAGAATTTCAGCTTTTTTAAATTTTTTACACAAATTTTTATTTATTAAAAAAGGTCCCTAGTTCTGTACTTTAAGAAACAAAATCTTTAATTTTAATAGAAGTTAAAAAAAAGACGACCTCGACCGTGACTAACACCAAATAGTGTGACCAGAGCATTGTCTTTTTCTAGAAGAAAGCTTCGGTACGTGTCCTAATTTGGTCGCACCAAAATGTCGTCGCATATAGTTTTTCTTGTCCATAACAGTTCTTTTGCACTGTCAACTATTTTTTTGCATTCGCCGACTCCATAGTAGATCCATCTGAGTTGTGGTTTATTTTCGGTATTCATTTGTGTTGTCCATTTATTATTATACAAAGAATGCTAGTATATATCCAATAGGTTTGGCATTTATGCGGCTAGACATTACTTTTTTAGATGAATTTGGATATGATGATTGGCTGTCTCGTGTCTTAGAAACAGTGGAAAATGCAGAGCACTAGGAGCGTATCAAAGGATAAGTCAGAATCATCAGTTTAATTATGATTATCATTATCAGCCAAAACAACAACAATCTTACATATATTACGTAAATTACAGAATTAATTGACATATCGAAAACTTGGATGGATTTATTGACGAACAATGACGGACAAAAAAATTCACCGGGTGAAGCACCTCCATGATCCAAGTAGACATTCATTTGGATCAGATGTATCTTTCATAACATAGTCAACAACTACAAATCTTTTTATTCATTGCAAGAGAGCCAATGCATGAATAAATGGATTACGCCTTGAAAAATAAAAATTGAGCATTTAAGAAACAATATATGGTAGAACTCTACTATGGAGTCAGTGAATGCAAAAAAAAGTTGATAGTGCAAAAGATCTGTTGTGGTCAAGAATAACTATACGCGACGAAATTTCGGCGCGACGAAATTTTGACCGGACGGAATTATGTCCGTGTCGAGAAAGCTTTAAAACTGAATACAAATTAAAAGGTATATTTGACTTTCTCACATTTTTGTCAGTGATTAAAAACTCATCCACAATACATATGAATAACAATATTATTATAATTATATTAATAATAAATATAAAACTCAATTATTATTGTAAAATCATATTTATTGTAATATTGCTATGAAAAAAATATTATACAAGCCGAATAGGCGCCCTAACAGGCGACAAAATAAACCAAAAAAAAATTTTGGGGTCTCAGATTCGAAGACCCCCTTGAGCATACCTGTTTTTTCTCACTTTTCTGGCAAAACTCAACATTTCAAGCATCACATGTCAATTCTGATGAGTTTTCTGAACTCTATGACCCAGTTTACCCATAAAAACGTTAAGAATAAAGACATTTGTAAATGGGAAGTGGTTATAAAACGTGACGAACATTCAGCGTTACATTCCTACAAGAATACTATATGTAGATAAAATAAAACATGACTATAATATGATTAAAGACGAATTGAATACTTTAAATTGAACAAATAACGACAACTACAAAACTTGAAAAAAGGAATGGTAATGTAAATTTTGAGTTAATTTACAATCTCAAAGACAGGAATAAACTAAAAGAAAAATTCTACAAAATGGTTTTCGAAAAAACTGACTGAATGCCAAACTTTGGCTTTAAACCAGTCCGGATGTTGCTTCTCCACCCGTTGTACTTTGAAGTTATTTCAACTAGGTCTAATTTTTTCTCATTCTGATTTTAAATTTCACTGGTCACTGAGCCCTGTTTTTATTGCCGTTTTCTATTGGTGTGTTTCCAACTCATTGCTCCCCTTCGATTTCCCCAAGAAAATCGATGAAAGTAGTAAAGCTACCTGGGAGCTAGACCCAGAAGAAAACAAAAGATTCGATTAGAAATACAACTACTTTTCACTAAAGACAGCAACAAAAATGAAATGCGACCAAAATATCTAATCTAAAAAATGGTGCTGTAATTTTGTGTCACCTGTAGTATAATTATTTCGAAAATTATTATTATTGTTTTGAAAACAACAAATGCCAAAATATTGAAGGATTAACCGGATAAATCCGACAGATTTCTATACCCAAGTAACCGTTCCTCGGACCAAGGCCACTACACCGCAGACACTAAAGACCACTCAAAAACATAAATTAATCACTAAATACGATAACCGAAAGTGACAATGCAGACTGTTACTTTACCACCTCCGAATGAAACCACAGAAGCTTGACCGGTAGCATACGAAGACTGGCTCGACATTCCAGTTCTTGATCTGCCAACAAACTCTATTAAGATACACACTCAAATGTTCTCTGCTTCTGTACTTAACCTCACAAAGCGCACAGTCCCACTATAGTCTGCTGACACTGGAATCAGAATCCAATATGATTCACCGTGGATGAGTCAAAAAGAGGCACCCGAAACGGCAATTGATTCTAACCAAGAACAGTATAATATTAATGGTTTTATTACCTTCTCAGCACGCAAGCAAGACAATCACGCAAAAGAAAACTTTGACCGGCTTCGGTCCGATTTATGCATCAATCATAACCAACATATTGCCACTATAAATTTGCTCTTAAACGAACAAAATCAGACCCGTGGAGTCGGGCTACTGTATGCACGCTATGATCTAATAGCCGTTCATGTCGGCACGGCTATCAATGTCAGCCTTTGCACTCAAGTCTGTCCTATTGCAGTTATATGGTCTCACAAACATCTTCTCCCAAACTTGGTACCTGTTTTACTCACACACCAGTCATTGTCAGAGATACTCTCGGTCACAACAAAACTATGTTCTCAAAAACGGGTAGCAGAGATTTACTTACTGATTCTCCTGCATCAGAGTGCGCGACTGAGCCAGGTGAGATCTATAAAAATCTAACGACAAATGGCTATCTGTAAATGGAGCAGTCAATGTTTCGACCGTTAATCAAGCACTTCGATATTGCAATAATCAGAACCCACTAGTTTTTGATGCACCTGCAATTTATAACTCAGACGTTAAGGGCATTGACTTAAAAACTTATTTGGCAGGTGCGTAAAAATGAGCTGCTATACCAAAAAGACCTTACCCCAATTGAAGATTTAACACCGCCACCTTCTGAAGAGGCAGTAAAAAATTCATTTGAGGAAATTTGACACGGTGGAATAGTATCAACTGCAAAAGATCGGCTTAACAAAACACGTGACTTTGTCGACAATTACAAAATAGATACTTACTTTTATACTTGCTTTTGCTTTTGTTAATCATTGCTATCCCAATCTTGAGATCACTTCTTTTACCCGCTTTACCTTTCTTGGTCATTTTTTTCACAAAAAGTGAATCCCAAAGAATAAACGCGGTGCTAATGAAAGAGCGCGGAGATAAATGGGAAATGGCATGGTTCATTTTAGATTACGTATCGGAACTCTACAATATTCGAGTAAGAGGTCGACCTATACAGATTCATATCGCTATAAAAATTAACAACCACAAATTTGTTGTTCTTTTTGACCCTGGTACAACATTAAAATATGCGAGGAAATCGATCGCAAAACGTTTGGGAATAAAACAGGGCTGCCATCTAAAATTTTTGAAATAAAGTACATTTTCCAAAATTTCGCTAAAATCGCCTCAAAACACTTCATTTATACATCAGATAACACTTTTCAAACAAACAAAAACAGTTTCAATCATATTTCTCGTTTTCTTGGATTTTCTTTCTCAGTTCTCCATCCATCATGAGCAGCTTGTAGATACCAGCACAGTCGATTTCGAAGTTTACTCGCACTTGTAGAAGAGCCTTCACCGTTTCCACTTGCAGCAAATTCCTTGCATCTGTCCACTGGGATTTGCACAAGGAGAAGACTCGCTCGACAAACGCATTGGCCAGCTGAATGGAGGATGATGCTCACGAGACGATAGAGTTTGGAAGCGAGTCGTTTTCTAAAGAAGAAGTTAGAAATCCATAAAACAATTTTCGCTTACCTTGAAGATCTTTTTCCATTTGGTTTCCACTGTTTCGCCTCGAAACCTCATCTGGAATCTGCCGCAACATCCGATTGACTTCGGTCACTTCGTTGAATAGCTCATCCTTATCTGCGATTTCCGGTGCCACCTGCTTTGCCAGCTCCACTGCGGCAGAAACTCCACATGAAACCACTTGTCGATGTAGTCGATCACCGTCGCATAGAAGTCCTAAAAGAAAAGTTACAATTCCCTCACCTTCAAAAAACAAACCTGGAAACTTGCGCTCAGTCTCTGCTTCACATCCGTGTCCAAATGCTGAAGAGAAGTTGCAGTTGCCGCTCCGAAGAACTCCCTCGCCTTGCGCTCCACGATTTTCTGCTTGAAAGAGTCGACAATTTCCAACAGCTCCGGCAAAAGCGCAGTTGATTTCTAAAAGCATGAAAATATTAGCAAGTTGAAGAAGCAAAAAAAAACTGAAGTTGGAGCAGCGGCTTCTCGAAGACGGCAAAAACACTTTGAAGAAACTGAAGGACTGGCAGCGATTCCTCCGAAGCAAAGAACTTCTCTAGAAAGAGTGGAGACTTGTTGCCGAACCCAAAAAGAGCAGTCAGCGTTTCCCAGAGCTTCAGTATCCGATTGATCACTTTGCTCAACGTAAGTCATCGAGTCGGACCATGCGTCGGAATTGTCTCATAGTTTGTCTGAAAAACAAAGTAAATCTCTTCCAAAAAGAAATTACAGACCTCCAGAAATTCGCAAACATCCTTGAATTGCTCATGCCTGCTGGTTGATCCCTTGAAGTAACTGGCGAGTTTAAAGACGACCGTTTTGATATCCAAAGGAAGTCGATCAGCACCCTTCTGTGCAGCGTTATGAAAGATGTGAACAGGGCAACCGACCGGAATCAGATTCTTCTTCTTGACGAGGAGCTTCTTGAAAACATTGTTTGGCCCCTTCATTCGCGGTCCTCTGAAATTGACGGGAGCATTGTCGGCGCAGAATGAAACGAGATTTTTCCACGTGAGTCCATGCTTCTTCAAGATTTGCGTGATGAAGTCGGCCACGAGCTGCGTATCCTCTCCTGGCAGATCCTTCGTGTCGAGTAGGCGGACTTGGACTCCCTTGACGGCTGTGAAGAACCTGAAAGAGTTCCGCATATCAAAGTTGAAACAAATGAAACAAAACCTGATGACGAGCTGGAACAACTTTATTTCCTTATGATTTGAGGCGTCGGTCGAGATCGAGACGGTTGACTGCCCAATTCTTTCAGCAAACATTCGACGGAATAAGGAGCCAGCACACCTAAAGAAGTGAAATCAACAAGAAACCCAAAAACAAAACAAACCCTTCAGAATTGCTTGAGTTTTGGTTCGTCCACAACCAAACTTCCTGGCCACCTCTGAATCGGAGAACATTGTGCGAAAGAGAGCATTGGAGGAGCAACAGTCGGTCGAAGAGAAGGCTTGATTGTGAGTCGCGACATGGAACGCCCAGGCTTCTTCAGCGGCAGCAGTCTTGTCATCGGTTGCAGTCGGCGCAGATCGGCTTGGCATGAAGTTGGCGAGAGCTCTGAAAAATAGAACAATAACAAAGCATTCAAAGTAAAAGAAACCTTGTAGATCCAGCGGCTTTGGCGTTCTGCTTGTGTTTCTCTAAGTCCTGATGCTGCTTGATCGCTGTTTTGCCCATAGAAGCCAGATTGATTTCCTGCTTGCACGGAATGCAGTGAGCATGATTGTCGTCCTTCCCTTTCTTGATTCCTTTGAATTCTTTGGCGAAGTCGGCCTTGTAGACGTTCTTTCTTCTTGGCTGATGCATGTCTGAGATTAGCACTGAAAATTCACAATTGAAACAAGCAACGCAGAAATGCAAGCAAAATGAACAGCCAAATAAAAATTGAATGAAAACTGCGCCGCAGGCAGACATTTTGAAAAGAAAATTTGCTCAGAAGCAAAATTTGTTACATTTTTTTGCGCCAATTCGAAAATAAAGTACAATAAAGTACAGAAGCCCAAATAAAGTACAAATCTTTAAATAAAGTAAAATTTTTTTTCTAAAGATTTGAGGTCCCAAATAAAGTACAAATCTTTAAATAAAGTACATCTGGCAACCCTGGAATAAAACTTGGCACCACTTGTATCACCTCTGCTGAGACAGCTAACGGTTCAAGTCTGAAAATTAGTGGAGCGGCAGAAGTGAAGTTAACAATTGGCTCTAAAACAATTCAATTCATCAATTCTTTTTTCGCCAGATTCACATTGTTCAGCTCGAGTGTTGTTAACAGACGTCTACTAGCTTATTTTACTGAAAGCAGCCTGAAGCCTGAGAGTTAAGCTGAAAGTTTGGATCAGAAATAATTTTTATGGTTTTAGCTATCCAATTCGATGCACAACGCGTTCGGCCTTCAGTTACGCTTGAATTTGACGAACTTTTTGCGCATGGAACAGAAAATCTTGTAATGGCATACACAACAGTTCGAAAATGGCATACACAACAGTTTTTTCTATTAGCACAGAAGCGCAAAAAGAAGACTGTTCACCTCAAAAACCCTCTTTCGATCAGTGCTGGAAACTCGTCCTCGCATTTCGTCCTCGTCTTCGTCCACGTCCTCGTCCTACTAGGACATTACCAAGCACTACACTACCGTATTTACTTTGATAGTACGGCAGCCCATTATTCAAAATCCTATCTGTCTTTTTCACCTACTAATATAACATAGAACTAGTCATATTGTGGCCCAGTTCGGGCACCTGATCGACACAGTTACAGCAAAAGTACGTCTAGAGCTAATCATAAAGTCTATCAGAAGTCTTTGTTCGACAATGAATCAGATCTGGCAAACCAATCAGATCTGGCACATCACCCTACCAAAGCTCTAAAAGCCAAAAAAAAGACCATAAAACTAGTTCCCACTCCACAATTCATTATATAATGCCGAGCCAAAGGCCCAACTTTCCAAAATTTGAACAAACACTCCGAAGAGGTTTGACTACAATAGATACCTTTAGGAATCTATAATGATCGACACAGTTACAACAAAAGTACGTCTAGAGCTAATCATAAAGTCTATCAGAAGTCTGTGTTTGACAATGAATCAGATCTAACAGCTAAAATTAAAAAAAACAGTTTTAGGCCTAAATTTATATTTTTCATCATCCACAAGTTTTTTAGCATCTTTATGATGCAGCCTGTACATTTTTAACCACTTTGATTAAAACCATTGTATTAACCATCTGACAGTGTTTTTAAAAGAATTTCTCTTTTTTATTTTCAAAAGCTAAAACAACAATGATAAAAGTAATAGACTTTCTCTGCTCATATGCAAAACAACAACAAGTACCATAGAAATAAGGATAAATAAACGTGAATTCTACAGTATTTGCTCCAGGCCGTTGCGAGTTCACAAATTTTATAAAAAAAATTGCTCCAAGTGTTTATTCGTAGTGTCGTGAAGTGTTCATAGTGTTCATTCAGATGATCAGACGCGATTGGATGGCGCTGGACTGCTTAATTTGCACCTGGAAATTGGTTATTATTGTTGGTCGGCTCTAGGAAGTAGTCAGAAAATGGTTGTCATTACATCAGTGTGGTCCTCGTAGCACACCTTGATGATGGAGCCCTTAGCTTGTGGCACAGCCATCAGACGGTTCTTCATCACTACTCTGTAATTGTTGAAAATTTGAATTATATAACAGATTTTGTGGTTTTTTTGCAGTGGCACCTAACATCCAAACAGAGATTTTGCACTCTTGACACTTTACTACCGAACTTTTAAAACATGTTACTAAAACTGAACAATTTTTTAATAATCAAAAGTTTTAAAATTTACTCTTAATACACGGTGTTTTTAATGAGAAATGTTTTAGGGCTTTATTTACTTTTTGGTCAACATTTTTGGCTTGGTCTCCCCTGTGGTTTTTTTCTTAAAAATTGCCTTGGTCCCCTTGTCCATTAGAGTTATTTTAATATTCTGATTGTGATGATCATGGTGATTATGGTTAACATGATCACCCTTAAACATGACCACCTTCAACACAACAGGGGGCCAAGGCAATTTTCAAAAAAAAACAATAGCGAGGACCAAGGTAAAAATGTTGTCCCCTAAAAGGGAATGGGAAAATAATAGAAAATAGGAATGAAAATAGGAATGATAGGAATAATAGGAATGAAGAGAAAAAAAATCCTGACATTTTCGCCATAAAAATAGTCTCCCGCGCGCACAATCAAACACGTCAAATTCTCAGTGCCGTCAACGGCTTTGGTCCTTTAAGAATGCAAATATTTTTAAACTATTTCGATAAAAAGTCTCCATATGCATTTTTCGATCAAGAGTACTTCTCGGAATCATGTCTAAAGTAAGTGAGTGCGCGCATCTCGGTTCTTTTCGGTTATCGGCAGGCATTTCTTTTATACGAGACATTTATACGAGATTAATACGAAATTTATACGAGATTAAACGCCAATAACCGAAAAAAACCCGCATCTCTAACTCTCAAGCCCCCAACCCCCCTTCGGGGAGAGGCTTGAGAACTCCAAGCCCCCAAGCCCTCCTGGGGGCTTGGAGTTTAAAAGTAACTACGGGGCTTGGAGTTGAGATGCGCACACCCACATACCTTAGACGCAAATCACTCGAAAGTGACTCTGGATGCATGAAAAAACATGCATACCAGAGTTTCTATATGCGGTAGGCCCCAGTATTCAAAACTTTGTCCAGCAACTTTTCTCAAGACGAAAAATAGTATGGCAAAGAATTAGTGGCCCCCTTTTAATCCCTTTCCCTCCCAATACAGCCCTTAATCCTTTTAAATTCAAAAGGCGCCAATTCAAATTATGAAGTTTTGGCCAAAAAAACCATGATATCTATTGACCTAGTCTGAACAGATTGAGATTTAGCAAGAACTTTGAGTAGTTATACTTTACAAAATCTTTTTTGTCACAAAGTTGGCTATTTTTTATTAGCACATCCGAAAACTGGTCATAGAGGCTGACCAGTTACTTTCTAACTGCAGCTAAAGTGTTTACAGGAGCCACATACTTTCCAGAACTGCACATTTTTTACCAAAAAGAGATTAAAAATGGTTAAAGTGAAAGAGTTTACCCGATCCTTCTATTGGCATCATCATTTTTAGCATCAGTGGTCCACAAACTGATCTGCAAGCGGTTATTTATTATGCAATCACTTAGGCAAACAATTTACCTTGGATCCCTTTTGGCGAATGTTGCATACAGCACCACAAATCTGAAAAACATGATTAAAAAAAACTACATTTTGACCGGGTGGTTTCAATGAAGTTCATTTAAATAGCGTTAAAGTACAGTAAAAGGGAGACGGAACAGACATTTCGGTCCTAGTGCAGAATCGTTGTCCAAGTAATGCCTTGGTCCCCCTGTTCATCATGGTAACACTGATCACCTTAACAACAACAGGAAGGACCAAGCTGTTTTTCGAAAAAACAACATGGGGACCAAGGCATATTTTGGTCAACGATTCTGCACTAGGACCGACATTTCTTACTCTCTTAAAAATTTTCTCTCAGCTTTGTATCTGATCTCACAAAAGTTTTTCGCTTAATTTTTAAAAGTGTATAAGATCACCTATATCGAATTTGACACGAAACCAGTGAAAGCAGGAAGAGTTTTTAAAAAATCTCAGGTCTCAGAATCTCCCCGCTTTAATTTGCACTGGTTTCGCTCTCTAAAGGTCGTACTTTTTCGGTACTGGATCACCCGAAAAACTAAACCAGGCTTCCCAATAATATTGAGGAAATTTTTTGACATCCGGAGTTAAAAATAGTCAGATAAAGATAAGGGTCAATTGTGAAGTAAAAAATTTATATTTTTCAGATCTCTACTTGTCAAAATTGTGAGACCCCTCGACCCGTTGTTGTGAACGCTATTATGTAAGGGCGGTGGACTAGGAGAATATTCCCACCTGATCGGAGTCCTCTCCAAATTGCTCTCCAATTAAAGCGATGAGCAGTTCCAGCCACCAACAATCTAGCCTAGAATATTTAAAAAGAGTAATAGCTATGAAAATTGCCAGACTAACAGATCCGCTCTAGACTTCTCTACCTAAAATATAATTTCTTGACTAATTTGGCAAATTAGTCGCCAGTAAACAGACCACAACAATAAGTCTGCCACCGCTCTTGTTCTGAGGCACTTCCCACATAGGCTGGATGTCATCTTTGAACAGGTTGTAGTCACAACCAACTAAAGCAGATGGAGGTCTGCAAACAAACGATTAAGAATGCATCACTGACTCGACGCATTTCACCAATTTTCTGACCGTGACCATGCACGTTGTGCATTAATAGTTCAAAGCTTTTTCCTTTAAATACCGTATTTCCTCTAATAGGAGCACCGGTGCGCTTATTTTCAAACCCCCCTCTAGGGGGGCCCCTCCACATGGCTTTTCTCGTATTAATCGAAAGTTCCGTTTTTCGCTGAGATTTACAAAGTCAGTTTTTCCCGGCTTTTTGTACCAGTGATAAAAAATACATCGATACATTTAAAAACCAAAACCGCATAAATTCGTTTACAGTCTAAGCTATATAACACGCTTTAAAAATATAACGCGATATACCGAGAATATGGGGTTGAAGAGAGAAAGAAAAAACGGTGACTCACTTTCTGACATGGACACAAAAGTGAGTCGCTTTTTGCGCCGCTTCGTTCTTTTCTATTTTTTCTAAAACGATCTTTTTGGTACGATATTTTCAGTTAAAATTTTCATATAGTTCGAGGTCAAATAGAGGAGCAGCAGAACCTTTGCTGCCAACTGGGTCAACTTCAGGTAACTTATTGAACTGTATGAATTAATTCAGAAATTCTGACAACGCTGTTTTGTGATTTTTTTGTGATGCTTGATTTGTTGAATGAAATTTCAATATTTTTGACTAACAGACAGAAAAAATCCAAAAGGGAGACTCGAGAAACATCAAGTCAAAATCTGTCTTAGTTCCTCCTGTTCCAAAACATATGTTGAACCCAGGTGGGAATCAAACTTGATCAAACGTGCTGTGACTGCGGAACAATACCTTTTAATAACACAGGGGGGCCAAGGCAATTTCGGGATTTTTTTACATGATTCTCGAGTCTCCAGATTGGATTTTTTCCGTCTGTTCGCAAAAATTTTGAAATTTCGTACAGTAAATCGACTATGCTCTACAAGATAGCTTTTTAGAGTTCGATATGTCTCCATGTAAGTGTAAAAAATAAGAATGTTGAAGGCTTACCGAATATTGTCATAAAGGCTAAAATAAAACAATTATGAGCTGGACCTCAGAATTTGCTTAAAAAACTTACGCCCAAAATTCTTCCACAGTTTTCAATTCGCACACCTAGAAATCGAAATCTGGGAAATTATAGCAAAAACTGCCAAAATTTTTACATTTTTCAGTCTCTTCACCCAGTCCAGCTCTTTTTTGTTATTCAAGAACCTATAAAACTTTAAGTCATTAAATCCTATTAAAAAAATAATAAAAATTACCAAAGGGTCCATCTATTTTTGAGTGGATGGATCTGGTTCAGAATTAAGGACTGAGGTATCGTGGACGACTAAAACTAAATGCAGTTAACACCAAATCAATTTTCAGACATATTTGACTAGAAGGCAGATTATAACCGTATTTAAATATTTTCCTTTAAAAACAGTGAGGTTCAAATTTCAATGCGGATAGACATATTTCAAAATTAAAAATTGCCCATTTTTGCTTAAAAAAGAAATTTGAGATATTCTAGCAAAAACTTCTCAGAAATTTTGATCACACCACGGAATTTTTATTTCAAGGGGCTACTCAAGTTGAAAATTTCAGCATCGGTGGCGCAGTGGACAGGTGTTTTTATTTTGGTTATTACCAATTGGTTATTGAAAATAAATGATTAAGTATGAACAACCAGACCAACAAACCTCATCCGAGTCTTCAATTGCATTCTCGTCTGGGTTTGGTGGCAGCACAGCAATATCCACGCTTGATTGAACCTCCATGATTGCAATGAAAAAAGCTTCAAGAAAATAAGGCAAATTTGGTTGAGAAAAGCAAGGCTTCTGAAATGAAATTTTTAAAATCAGTGAAAATTTGTGAAATTGTCTCTCCTAAAAATGAACCAGGATAGTAAATTTCTGTTTTGGCTTAACAATGAGCAAAAAAAATTATTATGAAAAACAGGAGTGTAAATGTGTATGAGCAGACTGAGTTGACAGTAAGACAAATATTTTTAAACACGCTTTTGTCTTACGAGGAAGTGACTTGTGTTTAGAAATGAGTTTGAAAAATTGATGATTTGATGGTCTAAAAATTTTGTCGGCAAGAATAGTATAATTAATCTAATCTTTGGAAGATTTTTTCGCTCTGATTTGACTGTAAATTGGATAAAAAGGTAAGTGTAACATAAAAAAATGTGCCAATCTGAATCAATTCAAGAAATCTTTGATGGTGTGTTTTCAGACAAATCTCCCTATAAACACATTTTTACCAAAAAAAACATGATAACCCCCCCCTGTGGTTCGAAATTTTTTTTTTCTCAGAATCAAAAAACGCGCGGCTTTCTCATGAAATCGGGGTCGACACCAATATTAAAAACACCAATATTAGGTTATCTCCTCCATCCGATCAGATCCCGTGGGGGCGGGGGGTGGGCCAACCGATTTTCTTATCTAATTTTCGGTCGCAGTTTAGGCAGAGTATACCCCTTCCCCCAATGAAATTTTTGTTCAACTTTTTCAAAACACCATTTTTAAGCATTTCCTACACGTTGTACACGATAAAAAGGTGTTTTCCCTTACTTTTTTCTATAAAAAGTCGATTTTTTCAAAATCTTATTTCTATTTATTGTAACTTGGTGAATCAGATGTTGAAGGTACCTTGACCACAAAAAGATGGAATTTGAACATAGTTTTGTTGACTGGGGCCTACCGCATAAAGAAACTCTGGTATGCATACATTTTTTATGCATCCAGAGTCACTTTCGAGTGATTTGCGTCTAAGGTATGTGGGTGTGCGCATCTCAACTCCTAACCCTCTCCATGCATCCAGAGTCACTTTCGAGTGATTTGCGTCTAAGGTATGTGGGTGTGCGCATCTCAACTCCTAACCCTCTCCATGCATCCAGAGTCACTTTCGAGTGATTTGCGTCTAAGGTATGTGGGTGTGCGCATCTCAACTCCTAACCCTCTCCATGCATCCAGAGTCACTTTCGAGTGATTTGCGTCTAAGGTATGTGGGTGTGCGCATCTCAACTCCTAACCCTCTCCATGCATCCAGAGTCACTTTCGAGTGATTTGCGTCTAAGGTATGTGGGTGTGCGCATCTCAACTCCTAACCCTCTCCATGCATCCAGAGTCACTTTCGAGTGATTTGCGTCTAAGGTATGTGGGTGTGCGCATCTCAACTCCTAACCCTCTCCATGCATCCAGAGTCACTTTCGAGTGATTTGCGTCTAAGGTATGTGGGTGTGCGCATCTCAACTCCTAACCCTCTCCATGCATCCAGAGTCACTTTCGAGTGATTTGCGTCTAAGGTATGTGGGTGTGCGTCTCAACCCCAAGCAACCAAGCCCCCTTTTCCTTCCGAGTCTCTTGCAAAATGCATTTAGAGGCTCTTTTTGCCCAGCTCCAGTGACCAAAACATGGTAAAACAGCCAAATGGTCGAAATTTCAAAATGCCCAAAACTCAATTTTTTATTGACCAGAACACAAAAATAATGTCTTTTTTGAACTTCTGAGGTGATTTTAGGTTGATATAGGGTGTTTGGAAACACTTTAAAAAAATTAATTTGGGTGGAGGGGGGGGGGCCGGTAGGGTCAAAATTTTCATATCGAAGGTGATATCATTGTAAAGCCCATACAATATTTTTGCGAGAAAAAGCTAAAATCTTAGACTAAGCACTGAGATGTCTGAGGCCGTGCGGAATCGCTTTCTTCCGAACTTACATATGCGTGTTGCCTTTACGTGCATATCGTGCACAAATAAAAAAAGTAAAAAAGGGAAATAAATTTTGTCTGGTGCAGAAAGATCGGATTGGGTTTTTTTTCTGGTGCAAAAAAGTATCTTTTGGGTGCATATTTTTTGTAGCAAATCGGATGCAAAAAGAGCCGACTTGCACCAAAAATAAATCTTCTTGCACCAGAACAAATCCATATCCAAAGAAACTTCTTCGAGTATGTTCTAATATTAAGAATACTAATAATACAGAGAACGCTTTCTACAGTTTTCAAGAAGTATACATTTGTGTTTGTACGGCAACCAGACATATCATATTTAAAAAAAAACTTGTCGCGTGGCAAAATATATTGATAGTGTACACGGTTGTCCAATAAAAACTGCAGCATTTTCAAAACATTGGTGTACCTAACCCCTTGCTCGGCCGATTTCCGAATTTTTCAGAAATCTCCACAATGTAAGATTTATTGTTTCACGTTACCTTGAATGAGTTTTAAACAAATTTGTTCAGAAATCTATGAGTCCACTTAGCTGCAACATCTTTTTAGTTTGCAGATGTTCCGCAATCAGTATGACAGCGATGTGACCGTGTGGAGTCCACAAGGACGACTTCACCAAGTAGACTATGCAGTGGAGGCGATGAAGCAGGGTAGTGCCACTGTCGGCATCAAGAGTAAAAACCATGCTGTTCTTGTGGCTCTCAAAGTAAATATACTTAATTTTTCGAACGAAAAGGAATTGCTAAAAGCTCAACAAATTAAGCGAGCCGCTAACGATTTGTGCTCTCACCAAAAGAAAATTTATGAATTAGATTCTCATGTGGGACTTTCAATGGCAGGATTGTTGTCTGGTAAAAAGTGCTAAACTTTCAATTTGTATGAGTAATCCTTATTCTTGCAGATGGTCGTATTCTCGCGTAAGTTATTGTTTTTATAATATCTTTGAAAAGTTGACTGTGGTGTGTGGTACTAAAGGATATCTTTTTAGTCGATTCCTACAGTCGGAGTGTGCCTCCTTTAGATGGGATTTCAAGCACGCTGTGCCAATCCCAGTTCTCAATAAGAAAATTCAATTGAGTAAGTAAAAAATAATATAATGGCGGGCAGAAGTGGTACATGTTGACTATAGGTGAAATCACGCAGTAAGTTGGGGAAGCAGTAATTTACTTAATTACTTAATAATTTTACAAATATACTGCAGTATTTGACTATTTTACTGCACGATTTCAATACTTCACTTCAGTACCGTATTAACCGTTTTTGCTCTATTAATCCCCAGGAGCAGTTTTCAAACTACGAAAAATCTTGAAATTGTAAATTATAAATGCCCTCACTCTGAAATCCCAGTCAAAAAGCGAGGGGGACATTACTAAAAACGGGATTATTAGAGCGCATACAGCACTCTAATTGAAGTTGAACGACTTGTTTAATTGAATCCCCTGCAAATCTCATAATTGACAACCGCAAACAGTTTTAGTTGTGAAATTTCAGCAGAATATATGTGGGTTTCTATAAAAGGGGTTCTATAAAATATGGGTTTCTATAAAAGGCTGGGTTTTTATCAAAGAAAATATGGTATTCTGCTAATTTGGAGTTGACAATTTCTTTGCTGGATTTGAGGAAAAAGCTTTTATTTTCTTTTAGTGGCTGCTCTTTGTGGAGTATTTAATATTGGGATTACTTTACGATAGGTTGATTATCACGAAAACGGTTGGTTGTAATTTCTGTCGATTCTGACTCAGGATTTTGAACACAATGGTGCAATTAGTTTTTTTTTCAATTTTAGTCAAAAGTGAGAAAATCCAAGCAATTTAAAATCGGCAAAAACGTAATCTTCCAGACCATTGAATTTTCAATTTCTTTCAGAAGGAAGATCAAAAAATTTCTGTGAAATTGTGATCACTCTGCTACAAGTTCGTGCGCAACTGACAGCTCTGATCCGGCTCACCATTTTGAGATGTTATTAGTACGGTTGTCGACCCGTCGAAATTTTCGACGTTCGACGCGTCGAGTCGAACGTCGACTTCAACAGAGCAAATAACATCTTAAAATTATGCGCCGGATCAGAGCTATCTATTGCGCACGCGTCGAGTCAAACGTCGAGAATTTTTCGACTTTCGACGTAAAAAGTCGAAATCGACGCATCGAGTCGACAGCCCTAGTTAGTTGCTCTGTCGGAACAGGAATACATTGGGTTAAAAAATAATTTCTGCGTTAACATCAACATGGATATATAAAAATAATATTAAAATTTAGTCATGGGTTTCATAAGTGAAACTTTCGTAGTAAAAATTTATTAGAGATTGTTCGATGGGTTGCAAATTTTTTGAAATTTTCCACTAAAACTTTGATTACGAGACCCATCAAACAATCTTTTATACAATTTTACCCTTTAGTTTTCACATATAAAACTCATAACTAAATTTTGATTTTTTTTATATACTGATGTTTCTGAAACCCATTAGAAAAGCGTTCATCACATTGATCTTAACGCAGGAATGTTAGAGAATTTACCGAAAATGTTGAGTATTCAATGATCTGATAGGTCACGTTTTTGCCAATTTTAAATTGCCTGCATTTTCTCTCTTTTTACTAAAATGAAAAAAAACTAATTGTACCGTCGTGTTCAGCGTCAAATTCTGAGCCAGAATCGACAGAATTACGACCAACCGTTCTCGTGTTGAATCACCAATAATACCCTCTTCCAGTTGAGCGTATGAATGCTTTGCAAATATTGGGTTGTTCGGAAAGTCTTTTCGACCGCTTCGCGACTTTTTTGTGGTCTCGAAAACATACCCGGTAAAATTACTCGATACTAGATTCTTATGATGAGGCTATCAATTCAACTTATTCAATTTATTAATATGCATAACATTTCTGCATTATAAAGAAAAATATAAAATACATTTTGTTTAGAATTACAAGCCAACACCCAGTACTACGGCCGACGACCCTTTGGAGTGGGACTGATTGTGGCTGGTTATGATGTAAGTATTCTTTACGAATAAGCATCTCATCAACAAGAAATCATATTGCAGGACAATGGAGCCCACATAGTCAAGACCGATCCCTCGGCTGAAGTGGTGGAAATGTTGGCCAGCTCAATTGGAGCCAGATCCCAGTCTGCTCGAACCTATCTTGAAAGACATTTGGACGAGTTTGCTAATGGTGATTTATTTGCTTTTTAGCAGAATGACCAATAACCTCCAAGTTCGATTCCACCTGGCTGCATGTCAATTTTTTTTAATTCATGTTTTTATTTTAGACTTCCGGTTGTAAATTTTATCTGAAAAACTGATGTCAATCCCTTAAAAAAGACTTTGTTTATTTTTTTTCGGGTGTTTTTGCTTTCCTAAAAAGTGTTTTTGCTTTCCTCTAGTTATTATAAATTTTAAAATTTCATCGCTAAAATTTCAGCTCACTAACTTAAATGGGCTGCTAATACTCAAAAATAGACTGTAGCAAAAAATAGACATGCACCTAGGCGGAGTCGAGCCAAAGATCTGTAAGCCAGATTGAAAATAGGCCTTTTCGACATTTTGGGTAGTTGGTTTAATTTTATACGCCTATAATTTCAGCATCGCTAAAAGAGTTGATCAAGCACGCACTGATTGCACTACGGGACACTTTGCCGGCTGAAGAAAAGCTGACTCAACAGGTCAGTTCATTAAAAATTGCTTGCTATTGTAGGGCTGTTAGCATAGACTCAATCTAAGGTGGGGAGGACGGAGTCAAACTAAGTGTTCCAGCACACTTTTTAACAAAAAACAACTCCTATAGATTGAAAGCGCCAAAAACCGTATATTACGGACTATGCTTTTTACAACTGCTGAATTTTTGCATACGCGATAGAAACATGTTTTCTAGAAAAAAGAATAAGCGTTTTACTAAAATTTTTGATTTTATCTTATTTTACCTTAAAAAAAATTTATTATTATATTACTTGCAGAACACTTCCGTGGGCATTGTCGGCAAGGGACAGGTATTCAAAGTAATAGAGGACGAGGCAGTTCAAGCTTATCTCGAGAATCTGACTGTTTGATTTGATTGTGAAAAAATCCACAATGTTTTGTTTTTTCACTGTTCGTTGCACTCCAATAAACACTCTTTACTTTGTTTATTTTTTATTAAATAATAATAATAAAATAAATTTGACCAAAAAACAACAACAAAAACATTAAATTAATCGAATATGTGCAAAAGTATCCTAGAAAGATGGTGGAAGAAAAAGAAGGAAACAGGTGAAATTAACTTTTTCAAAACCTGCGAAAGTTGGACGTTACTAGTGAATTTTCCTCCACCACTACGTGACCACCCCTAAAAAAAGTTCCTTTCAAAACTTTAAAGTCTGCCAGGCAGGACTACACTATTTGGGGTAGCTCAAAAGTGCGTTTTTTAAGGGAAAGTATGTCTCAGGCCCTAAAAACGATGGAAAAGGCGAAAAAAAGTGTGGGAAGGACGTTTTTCGAAAAAAAAAATTCTCGATTCCCTTGATCCCCCTGTGGTTTAACCCTCATATGCCCTCCGAAAATCCGACACAATGATTGTTCCAGGCAAAATCCACTCTTTAATAATTGGAAGAAGACTGTCTCGGCCTCTGTAATAGCACACCACAACAAATTTCCCGATTTATTTAATCATTTAAGAACTTTTTGATGTTCAATTTGATTTCATAGTGCGGTATTTTATTCCGTTTTGGCAACTGGAGCTGAGCAAAAAGAGACTCTATATGCATTTTTTGATCAAGAGTACTTCTCGGAATTATGCCTAAGGTAAGTGAGTGCGCGCACCTCTAACTCGCAAGCCCCCTGCGGCTTGGAGTCAGTGTCAGCAGAACGGCAAAATCTGCAAAAAAGTTCAAAAAAATGTCTGAAATACAAAAAATGAAAATTTTTCAGCCTGTGAAAAAAGTGCTCACAAACCCAGCAATAAGTCGTCGGTTCCCTCGACAACCCGAACGTTAAATCGAAAAGCACCTGTCCTTTTGGAAAAATTGCTGTCATCCATAAAAATAGTCGCCAAATATGCTCGGGAAATATTCATTCTGTTTTTTTTCTGTTGATTGCATTCCAGCGAACACTCTTTCATTTACTTTTTTATTGAATAATGATAAAATAAATTTGACCACAAAACAACAACAAACAAAACAATAAATTAATCGAACGCATGAAGAAAATATCCCAGAAAGATTGTGGAAGATAAAGAAGGGAAATGGGTGAAAATTGGTTGCAGGACGATCTGGACCAAAAACACAAGTCGATAAAAATAAAAATGATTGATTTTCACCCGCCTCCCACTGTAAATTTTTTTGGACTTGAAATAGCAGATTTTGTGAAAGTTTCGGTTGGAAACACTTGCTAGAAGGATGTGTGAAATCCAGTTAAGAAAATAGTGCTTTAGTTGGGTCTCAGAAACGAACGACTGGCGGAAATCATTTCAGTTTATCGCATTCTTCGAAAATCATCAAAGAATTTGTTGTGTGAGTTATGAATTATTTGAGTTCCACGCAGTGTCGTTAACACGATTACGATGGGCATGTTCTAGTAAACAGAATGAGCCGAAACATAATGACACAAATTTCATTTTAAATGCTTCCGAAAACTAAAATTTTGCACAAAAAAATTCAAGCCCAAAAATAAACAACAATCATGGTGAATAAAACAATAAAAAAATTAAAAATTTTTGTCTCAAATTTTACAAGAAAGGATGGGAACCAAGAAGGTGAGCTTATCCAGTTAGTCTAGTGTTGTAAAGCTGAGCCAAGCCTCTGAGAACATAGACTAAAAACAACTGTGGAAGAAGGAAAAGGGGAAAGAGATACTTGTTTTTTGGTTTTTTGGCTCTATATGACTGAAAGCAAGGCAGTAATGGGCATCTAGAGTTCGTCCTTCTCGTCTCCAGCACCTCCTTCTGGACCAGCTCCTTCTGGACCACCTGGTGGAGGAGCTTGACCGGCGTACAATTTGCTGATGATTGGCTGCACCTTGCTCTCCAAGTCCTTCTTCCTCTCCTTCAACTCTTCCACAGAAGCATCTCGGTTGGAGTCCAGCCAGGAGATGGCTGCATCCACTGAGGTCTCAATAGTTGTCTTGTCCTCGTCGCTCAATTTGCCTCCCAGTTTTTCTTTGTCTCCAATCTGGAAAAATGAAAAAGTTAATTTTAACTGTGCTTCGGTTTTTTTAATTTATGTCTTGTGATTCGGATTCGTGGGGGAATTTCATCTTTGAGAGTAATCAAACAAATTATACACCCGGATTAGAAGAGATTCAAAATTTTCAAAAAAATTGTTACATCGATTACACGCGACACATAGTAAAAGTTCATGATTCACCCACAACAACCAACTTTTTCTGATGAGTTGCAAAATTAAAAATAAAATAAAGGTTTTTAGAGGACTACATATACTGTACTCCTGCCCTTATTTTTATTAGATCAGTCCATAACTCAATAGAAAGCTGACTAAAAATTTGAGGGGGTAAAAGTTAAAATTTTATGTGGTGAATAATTCATTTTTTGAAATAAATTACATAGAACTGAAGTAGTTGTAGACATATTCTGGTCTTTGCAGGTGTTCGTATGTCAGAACAACATGATTTAACTAATGTTTGACAAAATTTGCTACGTTTTTAGTCAAAATGACGGTTAAATGTTCAAAATAAGAATGTCAAATAACCCCTTTGGAAGTATGCTCCTCCTTCAATAATTTTATTGCATCATATTGCAAACCCATCAATAAGGCTTTTGTTACTTAAATAAAATTGCTGGGTTTTCCGTCTGTCTGATATATTCAAAATAAAAACAAGTCAACAAAAACTCAAATGCAATTTTTTTGGAATTTTCACTTCTGAACATTTTAGTCTGTATTCATCAAAATTTACCTGGTTCTTCAAACTGTAGGCATAGCTTTCCAGCTCGTTTCTGGCCTCAACTCCTTCCTTTACCTAAAAACAATTCAAATAATATATTTATTCATCCTCCAAATCATTATTGAACCTACCTTTTTGTCGTCATCAGCAAACTTCTCGGCGTCGTTGATCATTCTTTCAATGTCTTCGGGCGACAATCGGTTCTGGTCGTTGGTAATGGTGATTTTGTTCTTGTTGCCAGTGCCCTTGTCCTCGGCGCTCACGTGCAGAATTCCGTTGACATCGATCTCAAAGGTGACCTCAATCTGGGGCACTCCTCTGGGTGCTGGTGGAATTCCAGTCAGGTCGAATTTGCCGAGCTGGTGGTTGTCCTTGGTCATTGGGCGCTCACCCTCGAACACTTGGATGGTCACGGTGGGCTGGTTGTCGGCGGCAGTAGAGAAGATTTGAGACTTCTTGGTGGGAATCACGGTGTTTCGGGTAATTAACTTGGTCATCACTCCTCCAACAGTCTAAAACAATTAGGATTTGAGCTTTTAGTGAAGGGATTTTATAGCAATTTATATACCTCAATACCCATGGTCAAAGGGTTGACATCGAGCAGGACAATTTCTGTGTCCTCTTCTCCGCTGATAACACCTCCTTGAACGGCGGCTCCGTAGGCGACGGCTTCGTCAGGGTTGATTCCGCGAGATGGCTGAAAATAAAAAGCGGTGAGAAAAGTTTTCAGATAGCTGGTTTATACTGGCTAGTCTAGTAGATATTTTAGTTTCGCATTTTATAAAACCCTCAGTCCCCTGTTTCACATAAAAAAACTGAACTG
The DNA here is from genome assembly GCA_029231635.1 of Ditylenchus weischeri. Taxonomy (NCBI): domain Eukaryota; kingdom Metazoa; phylum Nematoda; class Chromadorea; order Rhabditida; family Anguinidae; genus Ditylenchus; species Ditylenchus weischeri. Next base: position 26,823 of record JAMRYI010000318.1, read on the forward strand.
TCCCAGAAACAACATTTGCAAGATCAGTGTCGCCCGACAATCGCAAGGATTCACATTTTAGCGGTAAGTTTTGCATATGATAAATTTTCGGTGTCTTTGTCACAACTTAACCGATTTTTTTATTCTTTCAAAAAAATGATGCTATGTCAAGAGCAAGGGATATTTACTAAAAAAACTGTAGTCATTTACAAAAATGAGCAAAATAATTTGCTTCGTTTCAGAAATGCGACCCATGAAAAATGGTCAATAAATCTATACAGTCGACCCTCGATATAGTGACACCCCCTCAGTCCGTTCCCGCCTTGGGTCCGACACTTTTTTTACCTCAGTTTTTGAATGCTTTTGCCAGTTAGGTTCTGACTGTCTGGTCCCAAAGTAAGGATTATCGTAAGGATTCCGATTTTTCCGATCGTTTCTAAAACAGAAAATAAATTTTGGACTAAAAAATTAAAAACTCGATATAGTGACACCTGTTTTTGAAAAAGAGGTGTCACTATATCGAGTTTTTAATTTTTTAGTCCAAAATTTATTTTCTGTTTTCGGAATCGAGAGTCGACTGTATATATATGTCTACTGGTTAAGAAGGTGGAGGCGGCTGTGCAACCCTCAGCTATGGTGTTAAAATGTTACCTCTTTGCCGTTGAAGAATTCCTTGAGAAGTTGCTGGACTTTAGGGATACGGGTAGAACCACCGACAAGCACGATCTCGTGCACATCCTCTTTCTTGAGATCGGCATCCTCCATGACTTTTTGGACTGGTTTCAGAGTTCCTCGGAACAGATCCATGTTCAACTCCTCGAACTTGGCACGGGTCAGAGTCTCGGAGAAGTCCTCACCATCCATAATAGATTCAACTTCGACCTTGACTTGATGTTGGACAGACAGAGCTCGCTTGGCCTTCTCCACCTCACGACGCAGCTTCTGCACGGCACGGTGGTCTTTGCGCAGGTCTTTTCCCGTCTTTTTCTTGTACATCTAAATAGTTTTTTTAAAGTCCGTGTGTGGGAGTCAATAGATAAATTACCTTGATGAAATATTCCATGACACGCTGGTCAAAGTCTTCACCTCCCAAATGGGTGTCTCCTAAAAATATAGATGTGTAATTGACAATGTAACCATGTACTAGCATTTTGCATTGAATTTGATAAGTTTTAGACAAAGAGAAATTTTAGTTCAGCAAAGGCTTACAAAAGTCCAAACCTATCATATTTTAAAACTGAAATTTTTTAATGAGGGCCCGCGTTATCGAAAACTTTCAGTTTTAAAATAGGATAGTTACTACCCAGTTACTGGGGAAAGGTTTTTGATTGGTAGGCAATTGAAATGTGCAGCCCAAAAGATTCAACTGACTTACCATTAGTGGCCAGCACCTCAAACACTCCGTTGTCAATGGTCAGCAGGGATACATCAAAGGTACCACCACCAAGATCGAAGACCAAGATGTTGCGTTCGCCTGTAAATACCATCACATTACAAAAGTATTTCCGAACTTTTTTAAGTTATGCGCTATATTGTTGCCAGCCGCATCCTTTTTGGTTTTTGCTGGCAATATATTCTTTTTTTTTGCAGTAAAATCGCCTACCCTCTTTCTTGTCCAGTCCGTAGGCGATAGCGGCGGCGGTTGGCTCGTTGATGATTCGGACCACATTCAGTCCAGAGATGGTTCCTGCATCTTTGGTGGCTTGACGTTGGGCATCGTTGAAGTAGGCTGGCTGAAATGTGTCATAAATACATTGTGAAACCATCGAAACCCAGAAGCACCAAATTCTTACCACAGTGACGACCGCGTTCTTCACTTCATAACCAAGGTAAGACTCGGCGATTTCTTTCATCTTCAACAAAACCATGGCGGAGATTTCTTCAGGAGCAAAGGACTTCATCTCATTTCCGACGTTGATGGACACATGAGGCTTGTTGTTTTTGTTGAGCACCTGGAAATAGAGATTATTGACTTGTATTAGAAAAAAATGTTAGTTTTTGTGCAGCCCACCTTGAATGGCCACAACTTCATGTCATCCTGGACAATCTTCTCATTGAACTCACGTCCAATTAACCGCTTGGCGTCAAAGACAGTGTTCTCAGGGTTGGTGGTCAGCTGGTTCTTGGCGGAGTCACCAATCAGACGTTCACCACTTTCGGGAGTGAAGGCCACATAGGAGGGGGTGCTGAAAATATTAGCACGTTATTTTCTTAGCTCATCTTTTTATATATGCAAAGGTCGAAAACTTATTGGAGATGTTTTTACCGGGTTGGAAAGTAATTCTTGCGTTGATCATTTTTTGCTTTACTATAAGATGGGTCTAGAAAATTTTTTGTTTATATAAATCAGTCACAAATTTCTTAATGAGTTTCACAAATTGAACAAATTAATAAAATGAAGAATAGGAAACCCATCAAAAAATTGTGTTAAAATTTGCTTATAAAAAAGTTGCATCCTGATAGTAAAATGAGAAAGTTAATCAAAGATAAATGACCTTGCAACCCAATCTTTTTGGTCGGTAATTACGTGGTCTATTGCATTCCTAACTTTCACCTTAATTTTCTTATTATTATTCTTTCTTATTATGTTCGTCCTAAACTTATAAATGTGTTTCAAAAATGCGTTTTGCATAAATATTTCGTTCTAGTTGGTTGGAAGTCGAGCGTACTTGCAAGGATATAGCACGCTAGAATGCAATGAAGGTATCATCGAACAAGGTTTTTTGGGTAATGTAGAATTACCAAATTGTTATTTTGATTTTTGGTGGTAATTTTAATTTTGCGAATGGGTGTCATTGGGCTTGTTGGAAACCCGGGATAGTTGCAGTGATCTATAAAATAAGCGAAAAACAACGGAAGAACCTCAATATACGTGCACGCAACCGCAGTTTCATAGAGTTTTGTTAAACCTAACTAGGGTTGGCAAGGGTAGTCTTGAAACGACTTGCAGACTAGTTGCTGGGTTTGACAGCACTTTTTCAACAGGCTGTAAAATCTTTATTTTCAGCATTTCAAAAAACTTTTTTTGAACTATTTTACGCAGAACGGCAACATCTACAGAACAGTTCAAAAACAAATCCAAAATGAAGATTTCACAGTCTGTTGAAAAAGTGCTGTCAAACCCAGCAACTAGTCGGCAAGTCGTTTTAAGACTACCCTTGCCAACCCTAAACCTAACAGTGAAATTTTACGTCAAAAATAAATTTCGCTTTTTTGCCTACCCATAAAAATAAATAAATTCAATTCAAAATTGTAAATTTGGGTTTACTACTGGGAAAAAATCAGAAGCCATACCTAGTCGAAAATAAATACGTTCTAGTAAATGTTAGTTTGAAAATTATGTTTTTCCTGTATTGTGGTTTTTAAAGCGACACACATGTAGGAAAGTGGAACTGTTAAATTTTATGTATAAAAGCGTAAATCTCTGAATTTCGGTCGAAAACTGTCTCACTTCTGATTGTCAAAAGCAAAACATTTGAAATGTATGCGAGGAGTTCTGATAAATAGATTAAAAATCAACTTACATTCTGTTTCCTTGGTCATTGGCGATGATTTCCACCCTTCCGTTCTTGTAGACACCAACGCAGGAGTAGGCTGGAAGCAAAAGATATTAGTGATGCTGCATGAAAGTTTAGATAGTTTATAAAATACTTATGATAAAAAATATTAGGGACACGTCATTATAAAATATGTTATGAAAAACCACTTACTTGTTCCCAAATCGATTCCGATGATGGTTCCATATTTCTTGTCTTCCTTTTTGTCTTTGGGTGGTGTCTCTGATTCTGCTTGTCCGGCGTCCGAAGACACATGGGAACAAAATACGAGGACCAAAAGTCCTAAGGCAAATATCGTTTTCATCTGAAAATTCAGCAATTAATCAGAAATAAGGACAACTTAAAAAAGACATTCGGGAGAACAAATAATAATTTTTTTGAAATACATAAGGCGACAAATCAAGAAAAATTATTTGGTTGATCTACCAACTAAACAGTTATCTCTTGTTGTTAGATAATTTATTACAGTACTCATACTCAGGCAAAAATATTTTTCACTGAACTCTTAAAGACGAATTTTGAGTTAAAATAAAATTTTGCAAAACCCATAAACAAGTTTTTTAGTAAAAATGTTTACAGGTGTCTCTCTCATCTATGAGGCCTATCAAAAACTATATCATAATCTGTCAATTAATCTAATTAATCGGTCGGAAGATTACTGTTGGGTTGAAGAATAATTCATGCGCCAACATAAAAAATCGCCTTCTAGTGAGTTTCATAAATAGGGTTGGCAAGGGTAGTCTTGAAACGACTTGCAGACTAGTTGCTGGGTTTGACAGCACTTTTTCAACAGGCTGTAAAATCTTTATTTTCAGCATTTCAAAAAACTTTTTTTAAACTATTTTACGCAGAACGGCAACATCTACAGAACAGTTCAAAAACAAATTCTGAAATGCCCAAAATGAAGATTTCACAGTCTGTTGAAAAAGTGCTGTCAAACCCAGCAACTAGTCGGCAAGTCGTTTTAAGACTACCCTTGCCAACCCTATTCATAAACATGAATGGATAAAATAATATTAAAATGTAGTTATGGGTCTCACAAGTGAAAAGTAATTAGTAAAGTTGTATAAGAGATTGTTTGATAGGACTTAATCAAGGCTTTTGCAGATAATTTCAAAATTTGCAACCCATCAAACAATCTCTAATACGATTTTACAGATGTGAAACCCTTGTGAAACCCATAACTGAATTTCAATTTTTTTTTATTATGATTAGCAAAGCGTTCACCACATTTTCTAAGGCAGGAATTACTTCCCAACTCAATATTTCGAGAAACATATAAGGTGGTCTGAGTTACTGTGTCTTGTTTGTTCTTATTTTCTAAAGGCATAATATATGTGATTTCCAGGCAAGTCAATTTTACATTTTCAACAAAGACTGATACAAAACAGAGAAAGCCCAAAATTTAGCCCAAATTTGTTAAAAAATAATCCAACTAAGCAAGCAAACTGCAAGCACACCTCTAAGAAGTGCTTTTACACATACAGGAATATTAGAGAAACTGCCAGAAAAAATCCAACACAATTTTTCTAGTAGTCAATCAAATCAAAGGAGTGTCACAGACAGGCGCAGTAGTGGTAGTGGGTTATACACCAGAGTGTTGTTCCACCCCTTTTATATGGACGCACTCACAGAGAGACTCTCTATGCTGTGTCTTTGCTGAACGTGCTCTTTGCCTATTGGCTGGTTTGGGTCGCGTCAGCTCTGTCTCCGCTCTTTCTGTGACGTTTCACTGCTCTGCTCTAATGTTTTTGGGTGGATTGGCGCAAATTCGAGCATGGGTTTTTGCGAAAAGAGATTTTAATTATTTTGGTATGAAAAACCGCTGGGAATAACAAAGTTGTGAATAATGATTGACAAAGTTAGTAGTAGTTTTCTCCCGAAAATTTCAGGGTACTTTTTTAGCTGATAAGTCCAGCTCAGGTACAAAGCTTTGGCTGAAGTTCCTTTTATGCACTCCTTCCAAAAGTGTGTTTTGACCACTTTTTCTAGCTTTTCAGGCTGTAATTTGTCTAGAAAACATGTTTTTAGTTGGGGAGCGAATTTTTGGAAAAAAAAAATTTTTGACATGAAAATTCTATTTTTTGACCAAAATTTTCATTTTTTTATTTTTGCATATTTTTTGTTCGTACAAGGGGAAGGGTATATATCGATAAAGGTGTATACAACCCCTTTCCTTATCCCTTGCAATGAGGAGCAAGTTGGGTCTTTGGTCGCGAAGCGGCCAAACATACCTAAAATCTAGGATACCTGGTTTATCCTAAATTTTAGGTACCACCCATGGTCCAACCATGGTTGGACCTTTTTTGTATGAACCAACCCCCGGGTATGAACCAACCCCACAGAACACAATGTGTATGCCCACAGACCTGTTCTTATAAATATCGGAAAAAAAATTACAGAAATTCAAGGAACAAAAAATATGCGAAAATCAAAAAAATGAAAATTTTGGTCAAAAAGTCGAATTTTCCTGTCAAAACTAGGGTTGGCAAGGGTAGTCTTAAAACGACTTGCCGACTAGTTGCTGGGTTTGACAGCACTTTTTCAACAGACTGTGAAATCTTCATTTTGGGCATTTCAGAATTTGTTTTTGAACTGTTCTGTAGATGTTGCCGTTCTGCGTAAAATAGTTCAAAAAAAGTTTTTTGAAATGCTGAAAATAAAGATTTTACAGCCTGTTGAAAAAGTGCTGTCAAACCCAGCAACTAGTCTGCAAGTCGTTTCAAGACTACCCTTGCCAACCCTAGTCAAAACTTTTTTTTTCAAAAATTCGCAGGAAGTATAAGCACTTCTTTGCTTAGGCTTAGCTTGGTAATTGGCTTTGTAGCAGGTCGTGTCCCTATGCGCTGATAGTCTAGAGTTGTAGATAGAAAGAATATATATATATAACCTTTTCATGCTACAGTCGACTCTCGATACAACGAACACTTATTTTCAAAAAAGGTGTTCGTTATATCGAGAGGCGCGGGTCTTTTCGGCAAAACTATTGCGATTTTCAAAATCGATTGGTAAAATCGGAATCCTTGCGATGTTTTGGACTAGACCAGCCAAAGACAACTGGCCAAAGACTTCAAAAATCGGGCTAAAAAAGTGTCAGACCCTAGGCGGGAACGAACTTTTTGGGGATTCGTTATATCGAGAGTCGACTGTACTATGATATACACCTCGGAATCATGTCACAGGTATATCGAAGTAGCGCCAAATTTTTTATAGATAATTTTATGGAGAAATCCACACCTATTTCTCCGACTAAACAAAAAACGGAGAAATAGAAAATGTGAAAGAACTCAGTTATTTCTAGGGTTGGGAGGAGATAAATCACCACGGTAACTTACTGGCAAGTTACTGGTAGCTTACCGGTAACTTGAAAAAGCGTGTGTTACGTCCGACCGTATGTCCGAAAATCGGTAAGTTAAATCGTTTGTATATTTAACTGTGGCTGTACAGTCAATTGTAGTTTCGCACAGTTAACTTTACACTGTACAGTTAACTGTGGAGCTAAACTTCGATATAGGTGACCCTCCAATTTAGTGGTCCCTTAGGCCTCTACATTGAGATTTTATCGTACTGGAAACGAAAATTCGCTATTTATTTAACTTTTTGTTAAAAGATTTATAGAAGACTATTTACTGTGGATTGCATGCCTATCCAAAATTTCGTCGTCTCAGTAGGCTTTTCGATGGAACAGTCCATCACCAACATGTGCTCAAAGCAGCTCTTGATCATTTGCTTTGCTTAACACCACTGGGTTGTCGCGGTCTCTCCATTTTTGCCAGTTGCGCCATGATTCCAATGCCTGTTTTTGTGGTTGAGCAAAGCTATCACCAATCAATTCTTGATCATATCGCAACTAAATTTTGGCACACAAAGATGCAGTGGCTCTTACAGCTTTAGCCACTTTCTTCTTTGCTGCTGAGAGCAAGCTTGGGATACTTCAGTCTAAGATTGACACCATTAAAAAGTCGTTGGAGGCTGCGGATCAAGACTTGGACAAGGCAGAATCTGAATTACTTGACCTTCAAAATCTCTCCAAAGAGCTTGTCGAAGAAATCAACGCTAAAATCACTGAAGTTCGCTTGAAGAAGAAACAGAAGGAGAATGCAAAGGAGCAAGTTGAATTTGCCATCTCTCAGGTTTAAATATTATAACCTATACCAGTGAGTGAGATTCTCACTGAGAATTCTCAGTGATATTCTCACTCGGAGTGAGCTCAGCAAAAACACTGGTTTAGTCCAAGCAAAACGCTTCATCTAAGCATAAAATACGTCAAACAAAAGAAAGGAACCAAATACTCATGTGAAGTAAGCAAAAAACACAAGTACAATAACCTTGGTACACGTACCAGTTGAGCAGAACATGTTTAAATAATCAAAAAGCGCGAATTCAAAAATGTCACAAAAGTGGACAAACGGTTTGGCGTTTGCCACTTTTGTGACATTTGTCACAAAAGTGGCCAAACGTGACAAATGTCACAAAAGTGGCCAAACGTGACAAATGTCACAAAAGTGGCCAAACGTGACAAATATCACAAAAGTGGCCAAACGTGACAAATGTCACAAAAGTGGCCAAACGTGACAAATATCACAAAAGTGGCCAAACGTGACAAATGTCACAAAAGTGGCCAAACGTGACAAATATTACAAAAGTGGCCAAATGCCTACGCACCGAAAAAACCCCTCGAAATATGTGAATCCCCCCTCAAATTTATTATTTATCCCCTAAAATTCAAATTTTATACCCCTACAATTGAATTACGCACAAAATTACTGCGAGAACAGTGCAATAGCTGTGTTTACTACTGAGGCGTACGTATTCTGCACAAAAATCCACTTGAACGGGTGAAAATTTGAATTTGTGATGGTAAAAAATAAATTTGAGGGGGTAAACTTTAAATTTAAGTGGGGATTTCCATATTTTAAGAGGTGTTTTCAATTTGAGCGCTGCTCACTTCTGACGACTTTGAAAGGCCGTAGTAAATTAATAAAAAGTGCTTAAAAAATTAGAAATATGTTGTCGGTTCGATTGCCATTAGGCGAAGAGCCATTTGGGCGGTTGGTTAATTTTTACATTTTTTGTGAATTACTGCTCCATAGAAGTCTTTTTTTTTCAAGTTTTTTAACTGTTTCAGATATAGTTGACCAATGAACATATGGCCGGTTATGTATCCGAAAATTAAATATTTCCAGGTATTTAGACAACTCCTTTCGCGGCATAATTAGGACACCTTTACATTAGTTTAAAATTCACATTTACGCAACTGTTGCTACAGCCAAAAAACTATTTTTAACCGAAAGGGTGACCTACTTTTAAAGAAGAAGAAGAGAATGTGTGATTTTGCTGCATGGTTGCAACCTTCACAGAGACTCAAAGGTCAACTTGTTACAGTCTCTTTTGTGCACCAGCAAAATACTTTGGTGTGTGTGTTTAGGTGTGCAGGGACTTTCTTGAACAGTATATACAAGATATTTTTATGGTTTAAAAGTACTGAAAACAAATTCGAAAAATAATAAATTTTAAAAATTATTTTATTTCTGGTATCATTTTCAGAATATTTTTAAATTTTGAGACCATACTTTGTCAGAAAATGACTCATACATAAAATTCGTGGTACAGTGGTGAAGCTGTGGATCATGCTGATTTTGGGTGTCAAATATTTGAAGGAACAATAGGGCTGAGCTGGATCAGACAAAGCGCAGAATCTAAGCATCTTTTTGGAAAACGATGAACGACGATTGCAAAAAGAATTTTTCGACGTTTAGACGTTAAAACCTTAAACAGTGAAAAAAGTTTGAGGTTATATAAGGTACTCGGATGGTTCTGCTGCATGTTACGTGGGATTTTTGACTATTGATGTTTTCTTTAACCGCATTTTGATTGATAATGGAAAAGTTTTTTGGCCACTGATTAAAATAAGTAGAGCCCTTCGCACAAAAAAATTATGGCAGTGAACTCATCGACGCACATTCTCAATGTAGACCGAAAACACACACTTTATTGCCACAACACAAAGCAAAATACGGAGACATATGGGTTTGTCGAATAATTAGACATATGAAGGTGAGCGACTCATGCATTATGTGAAGAAGACTGGGTTGTTTCGCTTTCCATAGTTATATCTTCGGTTGTCACATAGTTGATCGATTGGTCTAGAGCCAAGGTCACGTGATGCTCTAAAAAACCATATGTATAAAGCAAGAAATAACGAAAAGGCTACAGTCAAACCCCGGTTATCTGCCACCCCAGGTACCAGTCAAAACCGAAATTGGCGGTTAGCTAAGGTTTCGAATAACAGAGATAGCCAAACAAAGTACAATTAAGCTGGCGGATGCAGTCAACTCTCGATTTAACATACACCTGGTGACAGTCCCTAATAATAAATAATAAACTCGTAATAAACTTCTAATAATAAACTCGTTCGAATTCTTCCCCCATTTAATACACACTAGTACTCGGTCCCCAGGGTGTATATTACATTGAGAGTCGACTGTAACTGACACCACGTCAACTATGGTGTCAGATAACCGCGATAATGACTGAACCTAAGCCTAAGGTGACCAGAGAGTACTTGCTTTTTAAACCCAAAACTCGCAAAAACGTAAGTCAGGTTTGTATCCCTTTATGCCTTTTTTAATTTTTTGGCAGCCATATCTTTTGCTATGCTACTTTTCGAAAAAAATTGTATGCGATGCGCTATATCGTGAATTGTTCACGTAACTTGTCAAAGCTGCCGGCTAAGAGAGTCTGAAACGTAATAGCACCAAAAAAGCAAAAACAAACCAGGATTTAACGGCTTTTCGTGCCTGGACGACGACTTCTTCTTTTTATTTTTGCCACGGCTTTTGCTTTTCTTCTTCTTTGGCTTGCTGGGCTCCATAGCTTCATCTTGTTGCTGCATTTGAAAGATCTCTTCCACATCTTCAGCCCATTGCTTGACATCTTTTTTTTCCAGGCAAATCACCCTGTTCTTCACAACCAATGACCGCATGCTAGCCTCCACTGGAACTATGGTCACTGTAGCCAGTTCTCCCACATCGATGGTCCTGCAAATGCATCGATTATTTTTCGATAAGTCAGAAAAGCCGCCAAAAATAATTATTTGTAAAAAAATTATTATGGGTGGAATAGTCGGTCTCAATTACATGGCTATTACCAAAAAATCGGAAGATAGTGTCATATACCCATACTTAGACGAGCGCCGGCGCCGGTGTGCGCCCGGAAAAAAAGCCGATTTTTCGCCCTGGCGCCAACTTCCTGCCAATGGCGCCCGGCTCCACTTTTTTTAAAAGACCGGCGCCCGGTGGTGCGCCGGGCGTCGATTTTTTCGGCCGCACATGTATACATATGAGGGGGTATATACCCCTCCCCCTCCAAACCGTCAGTGTCGTATACCCAAAAAAATTTTTACATGAGCTTAGGCCCGAAGGCTTAGAGCCTGGCCTTTGCTTCAAGCTTCGCATACTATTTTTTTTTAATGGTGGTTTTGCGAAACCCGTAAAAATTATTAGAGGGTGGAAACAGGAATACAGCACTAGCTTTGGGAGGTTATACGGCAGTAGTTGGCTATGTAGCCCCCACGCCCTGTAAATTTAAACCCCAAAAATTCGAAAATCGACCAGACAATGGTCTAGACAACCAAATAGCAACATAATTCTGACGCAGCCTGTAGAGTGTACCTCTTTTCCAGATGCCAAAATTTTTTAGTCTAGTCTATAAGCCTGGACCCGAAATTTTATGTGCCTAACCACATCCAGCCATTAAATATATAAAGCAGCGCAGTCAAAATTACTTCGTTTGTGCCTTGCGCTCCTGCCACTTGTCTTCGTTAAAATGATTTGGCTTGGACGAATTGCTCTGTGTCTTATCCACTGCTTCTTTCTTTTCGTCTAGGTATGAGCTCTGCAATGAGGTCACAAATAAGCAAAGTACCAAAAGAGACAAGAAAAGCGCATACTGCTTTTGGAGGGATGACCTTCACAACAGGTTTGGCCTGAGCTACTTCTGAGACAAACACTTTGGGAACTGGCTTCTTTGACTGCTGCTGCTCGGCTTGCTTCTTCGGAGCCTCCTGCCTGGCAACTGGCTTGACTGCTGGCTTTTGAACTGGCTTGGCAGGAGCGACGGCTTTTGGATCAATCTTTTTCTGCAAAAGCATTCGAAATAATTTTTACAAATGCAAAACAAGCATAGCTTTACCTTGTTGTCACTGGATTGCTTGACATTGGACGCTAGAGCAGTTGATGCACGAACATTGTTGGTAGCAGCAGCAGCCAATTTCGGTTCCTTCTTGCACCTTCTGCACATCAACAAAACCAGGGAAGCTAGAGCAAGAGACAGCAAAATGTGGGAGACCATTGCTGAACTAAACAGTAAAAACAATAGGTGGGCACAAATTTTCTTTTGTTTTTAATATGTCGGTGATATGTTGTAAAGCTAAGTTTCGAAAATCGGAACACAAGCGAAGTATTTCTCTACCTATGCTATCCTGGAATTTCAGAGAAACTTCACACATCTAAAGCTTACGCGCACTTGGGATATATAAAAACAATAGCCGAAATTCGGCGATGGGTTATACAGTTTAGCCCAAAAATGTTTCAAATTTCTCTCGAAGGGTATGTAAAATTATAAACAGCTCTACAATGTACAATCAGAAAGAGTAAATCCCCAGTTGTTATAGGAGACAAAAGCCGATTGAAATAACAGCCTGCAAGCTCTGTTTGGATTTGTTTATTGTTTAACAACGGCTGTATTGACTTTCGGCGGCGTGCCTATGACGGTTGTATTGGGTTTCGATTTTATTGGGGTGCGTTGACGTTTCGTCAGTTTTTTTGCAAATGCAAAAAACTGACGAACTGCTAATTTGCCTTGGTCCCCCTTTTTGTTTTTTTTGCAAATTTTTAGTTATTTGGAAACGCGTATTGGAGATCATTATATCAGTTAGAGTGCTCTTAAGCTATGTTTCCAATTACGAATCTGAACCCTCACTCCAAAATTCATAAATGTGACAAAAATATATTTGGTAGTCATTTTCTCATTTCGTTCATTGAAATATTCTGCATGAAGTAAAGTAAAGCTTTCGTAACTTTTTAGGACACTGTGAAACATCTCGTTTTGAAAATTTATATTTTACTTGAAAAGCTAATTTTGCAAATTTTGTGAGGAACCTCAAATTTTATTCAATCAAAGTATTGGGTTGTAGCATAAGTTCCCGCCGTTTTTATCTTATCAAAAATTTAGATTTGATAAGCTTACTGCATAAGCTAACATTTTATACCATTTTGTAGCATTTTTTCTGCTCTACAAAACTGCATAATTGCTTTTTCCTACTACTAATTTTTTTCCGTTTATTTATAGCATTCATATGGATTGCCAAGTCGACAAGAAAGTGCATTTCCGACACCTGCTCCTCTGCGCTTTCAATCGAGGTCAAAAAGCCACAGAAGCTGCCAGAGACATTTGCGCTGTGTACGGAATTGACGCTATTGCTGAAAGGACTGCCCGTGACTGGTTTGCCAAGTTCAAAATGGGAATTTCGACCTCCACGACGCTCCTCGTCCCGGAAGACCAGTCGAGATGGACGAGGACCAACTCAGAGCTCTTTTGAAGGAAGACGGCCGCCAAACATGCAGAGAATTGGCGGAAAAGATGAATTGTGATCCAATGACAATTTCCCGTCATCTCCAGTCGATGGGGTTCACTCAAAACTGGGAGCTTGGGTCCCACATGAACTCACTCAAAAACAGAAGGATAAGCGACTCACCATTGCCGCTCAAAATCTCGCCCGCCACCAAGGAACCCATGGCCACAAGCAACGATTCTTATACAGAATCGTCACTGGAGACGAAAATGGTGTCTCTACGTGAATATGAAGCAAAGAAAGGAATGGGTGAGCCCTGGAGAGAAGCCTAAGCCCAGAGTGAAGCAAGATCTCCACCCGAAGAAGACAATGATCTGTGTGGTGGGACTGGGAAGGCTTAGTGCACTGGGAAATGCTCGAGAAGAACAAGACAGTCGAGAAGAACCTCTATAGAGCCCAGCTGCAGCGAGTCAATGAGGCCATTCAACGAAAAAGACCCGATCGACAAGGACAAGTGATCCTGCTCCATGACAACGCCCGACCGCATACCGCAAAAGTCGTCAAAACGGCTCTCCAGGAGCTCGGTTGGGAGGTTCTTCAGCACCCGCCTTACTCTCCAGACCTTGCTCCGACTGATTATTGGCTTTTCCGCTGTCTCTCGAACGATATGAGAGGTGTAAACTTTGAGAACGAGGACCATCTCGAAAATTGGCTCAACAACTGGTTCGACACTCGTCCAGGGGATTTCTGGCGAAATGGAATTAATAAACTGGTGGAAAGATGGGAAGAAGTCGTGAACAATGATGGAGAATACATAATTGAGTGATATATTATTGTTTTGCTATTAAAAGTCTTTGATTTACTCGAAAATAAATATTCATGAAAAAACGGCGGGAACTTATGCTACAACCCAATAATACAATCAACAACAAGTACGACATACACTAAACAATTATACACTTAACACCACTTCAAAATGATTTTGAGTAAATTTAATGGGAATGGACGGAATTTTCTGCATTCTGTTTTGACTTCTTCCAGCTACTGTTTAGATCGGGCGAATAGACTCTCCATCCAGCTGTTGAATAGACAAGCACGTTGTGTTTTTTTTCTGGCATACTTCAAATGTCGCATCCACTGCCAAATACTTGCACTGTGCCGCTGCTTTTAGGTTTCGATCAGATGAAAAAAGAGCGATTCCTACTAACCGATCAGATAGCAATTCCCACCTAAACAAGTGAAGCTAGACACGAAGATCAGTATCACGAAAACTACCTTTCTTTAGTCTTTGCAATCTTGTAGATTTCAGGTGAATCAAATGGATTTCCACATTCACCACATCAGCCGGTTCAAAACAATACAATGTCACAAACATAAAATGTTGAAAAACACCAACAGGGGGACCAAGGCAAAATTAGCAGTTAAAAAAAACTGGCGAAACGTTTCGCCAGCGTTTCGTCAGTTCGTCAGTTTTTTGCAAATGCAAAAAACTGACGAAACGTCCCTTTACCTTTATTAGTTTCGAAATGTGCGAGTTTTTTCCGTTTTCGGTTTTTTCCGTTTTCGGTTTTTTCCGTTTTCGGTTTTTTCCGTTTTCGGTTTTTTCCGTTTTCGGTTTTTTCCGTTTTCGGTTTTTTCCGTTCTCGCTTTTTTTCCGTTTTCGGGTTTTTAACTAATTTTTTTTCGAAAATTTCCCTTTTTGCTAAATTGGAGAAAATAGGGTTTAAACAATCATGTTTTCGAGAACTTACTTTTCAGCTCAGTCTTTATACAAGTATATAGTTTATCGACTGCTTTGACTGTTTTTTTACCTGTACCTTTCGTGTTTGATAAGACCTAAACTGCGATTTCATCCACCCGAACCCCAAAATCGAGTTTAGGTACGACCTGGTCAGGTTGATATCCACCTGGATAACGTGAAAAATAAAAATTTCTCAAATCAAAAAACTAATAATGATTACATACGTGAAATTGTGTAGGTAATTGGGTTTGTTAAGACCATAATTCCGATTTTACCCACCCATATCCCAAAACTCAGGGTGGGTACCACCTTGTCCGGTGGATATGCACTAAAAATTAAAAGTTACCTAAAATAAAAAACAACCAACTTTTTCTTTTCCGAAATCCAGTCAATAATTCTGTTTCTTAGGACCAAATCTAAGATTTTTCCTACTTAACCACCCAGCCTAAGGTATGTAGCCCTTGGATCAGGTGAATTTGTTTGTTATTGTTTGTTAGAACAAAATTCAACATTTTACCCACTCAAATCGCACAACCCGGGGTAGGTAAAGGTGGTGGACTGATCAGGTGGATACCTAAAAATATGTTTCTTTCCATATTGAAACAAACCATTTTTTCTAACGCAAGATCATATGGGGAATTGGGTTTGTTAAGATTAAATCGTAATAAAAACAATTCCAACAAGTTGAAATGGACTTTATTTAATATAATTTCAAAAAAATATATTAATCAGATTTAAAAAATGACATGTATATTTACAGTTGCAATTGAGTCTGAAAATCGAGATTTCACGGCAAATTCAACACTTAACTGTGTGAACAAAAAATCCTTCCTAGATTGCTAGAACTACAATAAATTAGACACAATCGAGAGGCAATAGTATTCAGATGGAATTCATAGAGCAATCAGAATTTCAGATGTCATTCTTCACTGCTCTCAAACAATGCTTTTTTCTTACTGGGTATGCCACCTGAAAATTTTCAAAAAATTCTATAGAAATAATTGGCCAAACGCAAAACTAACTTTTTATTGATGATGCAGGTAGTTTGGGAGAAGATTTGTGCTGGGAACCTCTCGTTGAGGTAATTTTTTCTTGGGTTGGAAGATCAGTGTCAGTAGTCTAAAATAAAACACTTTTTTGTTGCTGATTTGCTAGCAATAAGCAGAGAGAAGGCGAGAAATAGGATAGAAGTAGAGACAGAAAGAGGCTTTCGGGCGGGATTTCGGGACGGGATTTTTGGCGAAAAAAAAAATCGGGATCGGGATTGTCGTTCAAAAATTTCGGGATCCCGACGAAATTTCGGGATTTTTCCTAATTATATCTTTTATTGACAACACTATGTACAAACAACAACAACGGAATAAATATAATAATTTTAGTAAGAGTAATTGATCTGTGGCAACGCCTTGTTCAGAAATATGAGCATTTCGGCTTTTTCTGGCTGTAGTAGTATAGCGCTGTTTTGTGTCTGTGGCCTGTCACAAAAAATGTTAGAGGTGTTCCGTCAATCAGATCAAAAAACTGATTACACCATTCGACTCAGCGTGGTCGATTTACTCAGTGAAAAATTATCAAAAGTTGGGGTCGTCCGACTCAAAAAAGAAGTTAAAGCCCTTTAAAAAGTCGCCAAAAACCACAAGGGCGGCATTTTGGGGTGAATTTTGGATTGCCTTGGGGGACCAAGGCAACAGGTTCAAAACCTGGTGGTAGCATGTATGATTCTTTTGACCTTGCGTGTAAGCACTATCGGAGCCAGCTTTTATACCGCATCGCGGCATCGCCAAATTCTAGTGCTCAATCACAGCAAAAACGTTATGGCAAAAAAATTTAAGCGCGAAAACAGGAAGAACTGAAATGCGAGAGACGATCACAATTTCGCTTCGGGATTCAACGATTTTCGGGATCGAAATCGGGATTCTGGGAAATGATCGGGCGGGATTTCGGGACGGGATTTTGGCTCAAAATCTGCTCGGGCGGGATCGGGTCCCGATTAGATACCGTCCTGTTTCTGTCCCTAGATAGAAGTCAACTTTAACTTCAATTTTTTATTTTTTTAGTGGTAGCATTCTAAATTGCGGCAAAAACTTACTTTTACTTTTGACTTCATAGAAATAGTCATTTTTTCCACATCAGACTGTTTCAAAGTTATTGTTGTTAGGGGTCGACGAAGCATTTTCAGAAGGAAAACAGCTAAAAATCGTAGCTTTTTTTTTTAAATATGTTTACACAAGTTGTTTGAATTTGGCATTTCGTGTTTTTAAAGGCTGCGAACATTCAAAGCTGTATTTGTGAAATTTCCAATCACTGTTCATGCTTCGAATCATAGTGAATTGCGAATTTTCACAATTTTATGCTACTATTTTACAGATTTGAGTATTTCGCTGAAGATTTGCCGAGGAAAAGATGCTCCTGTTCTGTCCAACTTGTGGTTCCATGCTGCAGATCGGGGTAAAAGATAACGGTTATGCCTTCGCTTGCAAGTCTTGTCCCTATGTTCTTCCAATAACCAAAGCGGTAAACTATTGTTTTTTTCTCGATAATCAGTTCTACAAGCTCCTGTTCAGGTGACCAGTCGAACGTATCCTCAGTTAAAAAATCTGGACGAAGTGCTCGGAGGTCCTAGTGCCTGGGAAAATGTGAGCCAATTTTTATTACAGTCATGTTTGAAGCCACTAATTTTTCGTCATTTTAGGCTCAAATAACAGACGGTAAAAAATCTCATTATCACAAAATTTTTTGGCAATGACTCGTTTGTGGGTATTGGTGAGGATTTGGAGTTCTTTGAAATTTGTCGTTCAATATAGAGTCTATTTTGAGTTCCATGTTCGGTCATTACTTTGCCCTTATACTGTGAACGAGCCATATTGCTGAATCACGTTGACATTTCATGTGTAATTTTTTCTTGTTTAGAACACTGCCCTCGTTGCTCTCACGACAAGGCCTACTTTATGCAGCTACAGACCAGAAGTGCCGATGAACCCATGACCATCTTCTACAGGTGCTCCAACGTGGACTGTGCTCACCGATGGAAAGAATAGTTGCCGGGAACCATTGGGAATCTTACATATTTGCTTGTTGTTATTGTACGCGGTGGTCCAATATTTTCGGAACACTTTGAAAGCGCGTAATTTTTTTCTGAGTCTTTATTTTGAAATTCTGTAAACGCAGATCTACTCAGAATTTGATAAGAATTTTTTTGGTATCTTGCGTGAAAAACACGATTTTCGCTTGGTCAACCTGTGGTTTGGGCCTAGCCTTTCCGGAGGCCGTCCAGAGACCATGACCCATATCACAGGGGGGAGGCAAGCAAAAATAGTGTTTTTCACATTATATACCAAAAAAATTCTTATGCGGTTTACAGAATTTCGAAAACAACTCAGAAAAAACCATTGTTGTTCGAATAAATTTATGGACTGGTCGACTGTTTTCTGTGATAGTTTGAGTAATTGTGGTCATTAATATCGTCAGTCCACGTATCTTTGAGTCTAGAATTATTGACTTTTTTGACATTATTGACTACTGGAATATAAAAAACTGCCTCCTCACCTACCCTCTCCCCCCTCCAAATCGGTCCTACTGGAATATAGTGCACGCATCTCTAACCCATCAATCCCCATGCGCCCCCGAAGTGGGCTTGAGGCTTGGAGTTGGGATGCGCACGCCCATCCATACCTTAGACACAAAGGTATATTTTAGTAGCGATTTGGGGGGGGGGATATTCTAGTAACGCCGAATTTTTCATGGTGCGTAGACGATTGGCCGATTTTACGCATATGAGTAAAATGCGGTACCTTTGCTGTTCCAAGTAATTTTTAACTTAATTTGTGCACAGTTGTTTACTGTCGTTACTTGTAAAATATGCCTCTATGATATACGTATAGCACAAACGAAGTTGGGAGACAAATTTAGACAGCGAAGGTACCGCATTTTACTACATGTGCGTAAAATCGGCCACAAACGTTTGGCCGATTTTACTCATATGCGTAAAATCGGCCAATCGTCCCTTTATCTTTTTCATGATGACAACAAAAATGTGGGATATGGTAGAGTTCGTGAAAAAGCACAGAAGCAAACTAGTGGCTGGAGCCTCGGTTCTTGGGGGTGTCTATGTACTCAAGAAGGTGGTGGAGTCAGATGCTATGGCTTCACTAGTTCGCTCTGCCGCCAATGGTTTTAACAGAAATGAAGAAAATAATGATTCTACTGCTTTTGCTCAAATGCAAAGCTGTAATATGAACAAGGTAGGGGTTTGGGTTAAATCAAGGTAGGTTCTAAACTAGTGGCTAATCCTAGATTGACCAGCTGTTAGCCACGAAAAATTTTGCTCATGAAAGCTAACCATTTGGCTTTTTTTTAGATTTTGAGTAATTTAGCTACCGAGCAGCGTAGTGCGCAGAACAGATAAATTTATATGAACCGATAAATTTATCTATGCTAACAGGGACGTGCATTTGGTCTTACCATTTATAAAGATAGGACCAAAATAAGACCAAAAGTGGTCCTATTTCAGTACTCATGTTCCTATAAGACCCTAGTATTAAATTAAGATCTGATTCTAAACGAGGACTAGGTCTTAAATTAGGACGAGGTAAAACTTAGGACAACGTTTCGATAGGACCTGGTGAATTTAGCCCAAGACCATTGTATTTGCGCGCGGCGACATGTCCCAAATTAGAATTGGCGGAGGACAGTTCTCCTTCGTCTCACGATGAATTGATTTTTTCCATGATGAGGGATTTTTCAGACATTTCTTTTAAACTTTTTTGGACAACGCTATATGGCAACGCTATATGTTTTTGATCTTTTAGCTATTTTTCTGAAACCGTATTTCCTCTAATAAGGACCAACCTCAACTTTGAGGACTTATATCTCAGCCAAGGGAAAATATTTTGCAAAGCTGTTTATTGCGTTTTCTTAACTGCTATGAGCTCTACCGATTCCACTTTTTAGGTCTTAATTGAGCACCCGAAAATCTCGAGATCGAATTCAAATTTTTCTGGTTTTTGGCGGCTTGAGAAATAAGGCCCAGGGGCCTTATTAGAGGAAATATGGCACCCTTAATTTCGCAAATTGGCGGGAATTTGAATATTTATTGTCAAAACGAATACTCAGTGCAAAAAAAATAATAATATGTACAAACTTTTTGCATAAAAATTGGCCTAGAAGTTGGTTCGGGGTACTGGCGACAAGGGGTATCATGGGTGTCTAAAAACCATGATACCCTCATCATGGAAGAAATGGTGTTCTTCAAATAATGTACAATACAATACCCCATACTTCATGGTAGTGGGCCATGGGTGCTATGAACAAATTTTACGAAGCGAAAAAGAGCGAGAAAGTGAAAGATCTGGGTCTTTTTAAATGGTCAGCCATTTAAGTGTTTAATATTTTGGTGGTTAAAGCTGTTCCTAAATTAGGACTAGAGTCTCATAGAGGCGAATTTAAGCCATGAGTACTAAAATGGGACCACTTTTCGTCATATTCCTATATGTAATAAAGTCAACCTTCTCTAAAAGCTACACCCTCGGGACCGGACCCAGGTGTAGTTTATAGAGAAGGTTGACTGTATGACCAAATGCAAATCCACGCTTGTCACCCTGACTAAGACTTGCCATTTTAAAAAAAATAGTGTAATTTTTTCAATGTAATTTCAGTATTGCAGGCTAGGAAAAACTTTTTGTTCGATACCCACCAACAATCTTGTGATAAAGTGATTCAACAAGTGGTTGCAGAAATGCAACATACCATCCAGCAAAGGTTTGATGCTGAAGCTATAGTTGAGAAATTAAAACAAAGCGAGGGAATGAGTGCCAAGCGGAAGGTACAACTCTGGGAAGAGTTGAAGGTAAGGGTTTCGGATAAAATATTAACAGACATAAATGGTGTTTTTTTATGATTTAAGATAAAAGCATTTGGGAGAATACTAGCAGTGGCTTACTGCTACCCCCTGCTAGTGATTGCGTTCAAGGTGCAGAAATCCATCTTGTGCCAGGAGAGTTGTAGGAATATGGAGCTAAAAAACAACCAGCAAAAGAAGTCAGCAATGAATGGAATGTAAGTTAAAAAAATCAAAAAAATTATTTACCAGGGGAAGGCTGCCAGCCTAATGATATTTAATAGTGCCGAACACAGTAACACGGTTGTGAAGATTGAGATAAATTTGCAAGTTAACTGTAATACAGTTGCAAGTTAGCTGGGAAAAATTGTCGCATTCCGAACCCTCGCAAAATGCCTCCAAATAATGTTTTTTCGGTGTTTTAGCTGCTGTAACGCACGTGGAATGTGTTTTTATGCGGGAAACTCATTTTTGACAAAAAAAATTTTGACCAAAATTTGACATTTTGCCTTGGGGGACCAAGGTTAACCACTTTATATTAAGGTATTTTACCCTGTTTTGGTCACTAGGGCATGGCGAAAAGAGTCTCTCTATGCATTTTTGATCATGAGTCAAACTCGGGATCATGTCTAAGGTAAGTGAGTGTCTCTAACCAACCCCTTCGGTGGCGCAGGGGGCTTGGAGTTGAGATGCGCACACCCACATACCTTAGACACAAATCAGTCGAAAGTGACTCAGGATGCATGAAAAATGTATGCATAACAGAGTTTCTTTATGCGGTAGGCACCAGTCAACAAAACTATGTTGAAATCCCATCTTTTTGGGGGTATCCACGTACCCTTTTTGGTGGTTTACTTTGGTCCTCCAAGGCAAAAAGTCAAATGTGGTCAAATTTTTTTTTGTCAAAAATGAGTTTCCCCCGCATAAAAACATCTTTTACGTGCGTTAGAACAGTTAAATCGCTGAAAAAAGATCGGCTAAATTGCACCCTACGCCACCTACTCGATTGCACCCTACGCCACCCACTCGATTGCAGCCTACGCCACCCACTCGATTGCACCCTACGCCACCCACTCGATTGCACCCTACGCCACCCACTCGATTGCACCCTACGCCACCCACTCGATTGCACCCTACGCCACGCACTTGACCACTCACTTACTTTTTTGTATTATATTTGTATTACAGACTATCGTAATTATTTTGTTTCTAATTGCATTGCTTTTGTGAATAAAAGAGTGGGTGGCGTAGGGTGCAATCGAGTGGGTGGCGTATAGTGCAAGTGCTCCAAAAGATCATTTAAGGCATTTTAGAGGGTTTGGAATACGACAATTATACCCTTAGCTGTGCTAGAGTTTTAAATTATTGAAATTTAAGTAGTCGATTAGCCCCAAAAAATTCTTTTTGTCCAGGGTTGTCAGGAGTAGTTTATTTCCCACCGACGACTAATTGGTGGGTTTGACGGCATTTTTTCAAGAAGTTGTAAAAAATGAAGATTTTACCGCTTCTTAAAAAAATGGCAAACCCAGCAATTAGTCATGGGTGGAAAAATATACTAACCCTGACACAGTGTTTCCTTGGAAAAAAGATATTCATATTCTGAAAAGTACGTTTTGTTCAGCGCAAAATATTGACTTTAGGGGATAGGGAAAAACTTCAGACCCATTTTTCCTACAAAAAATCGAGAAAACGACTTTGAGTTTATTAAACTCAAGATTTACCTTGTGTTTATACGATTCTATTTATGCCCACAAAAGTCTTTTGAGGCTTTAAGAGGTTGCGTAACGAGACAATTTCGTAACAGCGAACTTTTGTAAGAAACATTTCCGTAACAGCGAATTTCGGTAACAAATTTCTTTCATAACTTCTTAATGGAATTACCGTATTTCTTCTAATTGCCGCACAGTCTCTAATTACCGCACACCCCTAACTTTAAAGACTTATATCTCGGAGCAGAGTAAATATTTTGCTAAGCTGTTTGATGCATTTTCTTAACTCCCACGAGCTCTACCGATTCCACTTTTCAGATCTTGGTTAAGCACCCGAAAATCTCTAGATCGAATTTGAAAATTTCCGATTTTCAGGTGATTGAAAAATAAGCGCACATGTGCGGCAATTAGAAGAAATACGGTAGTGGTGCTGTGGGTAAGTCGATGTATTGTCTTTTTGTCTCGTCGGTTCGATTCCACCCCTTGACTGTTTTTTTCTTGACTATTTTTGGTCAAAACTTCACAGAAGCTATAAGAAACATCAAAGGATGATCAAAAAGCAAAAAAAGCAACTTTACATATCACTAAAAAGCACGTTATGAAAAAGTTTCTTGCAAAAAGTCGCTGTTTCGAAATTATCTTGTTGCGAAACTTCCTACAGCCCTTTTTGACCCAATAAAAGTCTTTTTGACCCAAGAAAAAGCTTTGTCCAAAAAAGGGTTGGAGCCCAGGCGGGGACGAACTAGAGGCGGGTGCCGTTATATCGGCACTCAAGTGTAATTTTATGTCATTGTTTCGTTGCTTTCAGATACACCTACGCCTCCTCTTTCTTCTGGTACAATCCGGAAAATAGCGACCGGAGCCACAGCTCTACTACTTCTACTGCAGACCCACAGACTCAACAGTTGTTCTCTAACTGTATCAGTTTTCTGACCACTGAGGGTGTGTATTATTTATGTGATGAAGAATTTATGTACGAAAAAACTTGTTTAGGAATCAAGGAACTGTGCAACAGAGTAGAGAGAGTCGCCAGGTAATTAAGTTATGACAGCAACATAATTTTTATACCAAAAAAGTCATTTAATTTGTCAACTAAAGAATTATTTTTGCAGCAAAGTATTTGGTCCGGCTTCTTTAGCCGCCGAAGTTGACTCTTATTTATTGTTCCAAAAAGCTATGTCGAAGATGGATGAATTGACTGGCAATCAAAACTTCTCTGAGTTTGTAGTCCCCTGTTCTGGGGTAACTCGTATATATAGATGGCATAATACATGAATCACTGCCAACCCTAATTTCAGCCAGTAGTATCCAGTCTAGCCCAGAATTCCAGCCATTTGCAGAGCCTTCTCAGGCAGTTTCTTCAGTCTTTGCAATCCATCATGTGCAAAACACTCTTCACCTCTTTTGTCAAACTGCATGTGGATGAAGCTTTGAGTGTGAGTTGTGTTCTTGATTGAATCGATACACCGCCAGAAGTTTTGGAAAGTACCGCGCTAAATTTTTTGTGGTTTGACTTCCCGATAGGTTTCGAAAAACTTATTGATACCAATTACGACAAATATACTTGGTGGGTTGTAATTATAATTCTGAAGTTGTCACGAACAATTGAAAGAACCTGTACGAATGTAGCATTCTACAGAGAGAGTTAACTATATCGGAAATTTTTTTATTTTGTTCAAAAAATCGGTGGGGTCATCCTTCGTCAACATTTAACTCGCCAATCGATTGTTTCGCCAAACGATTAGTTCACCGGAAATCAGTTAACCAAAGGATTGGTCACTCAAAATAAAATATAAAATTTTTTCAAATCTTAAAATAAACTATTTTTCATAACCCAAAACTTCATGGCGAAACCGGTTTGTTAGGACCGAAATTTCGATTTTGCCCACTGGAACCACGAAAACCATGGTATTTTCCACCTGCTCAGGTGCATATCATCTCATATGACCTGGAAATTTTTTTTGTTAAATTTGAAAACGAATCGAGTTTGATACGACCAAAACTACGAATTCACGCACCAGAACCCGAAACCTAGGGTGGGTACCCCTGGTAGAGGTGGATATCCACCTGGATGGCCTGAAAAAAACAAAAGTTGTTCTAAATAAAAAACAAATCAATAATTTTAAAGTAAAATCGTGTAGCGAATTGGGTTTGTGAATACCCAAATTTCGATTTCACCCACCCAATTCCCGAAATGGGTGATGGGTATTCTGGATTAGGTGACCTCAAACATGGTGGATATCCACCTATTACGAAGGGTACCCACACCAGGTTTCAGTGTTTGAGTAGATAAAATCGCATTTTTAGTCCTGTCAAACAGGTTTCGAACATGGTTCGTTTTTGATTAAGACTAACTTTTGATTTTTCAGGCCATCCAGGGGGATGTCCACCTGGATCACCCCTGAGGGTTTCCAGCCCAGATTTCGAGTTCTGGTGCGTGAATTCGTAGTTTCAATCGTATCAAACTCGATTTGCTACACGATTTTACGTATGATAGGATGATTCGTTTTCAAATTTAACGAAAAAACATTTTCCAGGTCATGAGTTGATATGCACCTGATCAGGGTTTCGGGCTTCCTTCGGGCAAAAGCGAACAAACCGGTTTCGTCATGAAGTGTTGGGGTTAGGAAAAATGATTTATTTTCAGATTTGACACATTATTTTATTTTTTCAATCCTTTGGTTAACCGCTTTCCGGAGAAGTAAACGTTCGGTGAGATTAGTTTTGGCGAGTTAATCGATTGGAAAAGTAACTGTTTGGCGAGTTTCATTTTCATTTCCCGAGTTTTGGAGAGTTTAAAATAGACCCCGCGGGGGCTATATTCGAACATTTACGGTAAATCCACTATTTTTTGAAAAATTACCCAAAGTCACCTCCTAAAAGGATCGGGGGTGGGAACATTTTTAACAAAATTCAAAATTTTTGTTCAGAAATTGTTTGGATTTTTTCATCTTACTGAACAAAAAAAAATAGTTTAGGAGGTGACTTTGGGTAACTTTTCAAAAAATAGTGGATTTACCGTAAATGTTCGAATAGAACCACCGGGGGCTCTTTTTGCATTTTTTGTTCAGCAAGATGAAAAAATCCAAACAATTTCTGAACAAAAATTTTGAATTTTATTAAGAATGTTCCCTCCAGATCCTTAAAG
The DNA here is from genome assembly GCA_029231635.1 of Ditylenchus weischeri. NCBI lineage: Eukaryota > Metazoa > Nematoda > Chromadorea > Rhabditida > Anguinidae > Ditylenchus > Ditylenchus weischeri. The sequence continues at coordinate 52,367 of JAMRYI010000318.1, forward strand.
GTAGTAGGTCATTTCAAGGTATTTTCGACTAAATTTTAGCCTACTTTAAGACAAATGAAGGTAAAAGTGAAAAGGCTTGAGCACTTCCTGAGGCGTACCGCTTATAGAAACTTTATATGTTTTTATGAGCTTAAAGTCATTGTCCACTGATTTGTTACTCACCTTATAGGGGGACAAACCATAGAAGTACCCAACCCCTGAAGTTTTCAAAAGATTATCACATCGAACTTTAACAGCCTTCATCTAAAAAAGTTGTTAAAGCTATAAAAAAGCTAGAAGACATTTAACAAAGAAAAAGGGAGGATTTTAGATATGGTCGGGTAATTGACCATTCGAACAAATTCTTAGGTTGAGGAGACCCTTCAAAGATTTTTTTTCTGATTCCGAATATGGTGAAACCTGTGAAAAGTCAAACTTATAGGAAAGGGGTAATTCTCTGCACGGAATAATGGTTCTACCGGAGAATCCGGTCCCATTTTTGCCTTGGTCTCCCTGTTGTTTTTTTTCCTTGGTCCCCCTTTTGCCTTGGTCTCCTGTTGTTTTTTTCCTGGTCCCCCTTTTTGCCTTGGTCTCCCTGTTGTTTTTTTTCCTTGGTCCCCCCTTTTTGCCTTGGTCTCCCTGTTGTTTTTTTCCTTGGTCCCCCTTTTTGCCTTGGTCTCCCTGTTGTTTTTCCTTGGTCCCCCTTTTGCCTTGGTCTCTGTTGTTTTTTTCCTTGGTCCCCCTTTTGCCTTGGTCTCCTGTTGTTTTTTTCCTTGGTCCCCCTTTTTGCCTTGGTCTCCTGTTGTTTTTCCTTGGTCCCCTTTTTGCCTTGGTCTCCTGTTGTTTTTTTCCTTGGTCCCCTTTTTGCCTTGGTCTCCCTGTTGTTTTTTTCCTTGCTTTTTTGCCTTGGTCTCCTGTTGTTTTTTTCCTTGGTCCCCCTTTTTGCCTTGGTCTCCTGTTGTTTTTCCTTGGTCCCCCTTTTTGCCTTGGTCTCCCTGTTGTTTTTTTCCTTGGTCCCCCTTTTTGCCTTGGTCTCCTGTTGTTTTTTTCCTTGGTCCCCCTTTTTGCCTTGGTCTCCTGTTGTTTTTTTCCTTGGTCCCCCTTTTTGCCTTGGTCTCCCTGTTGTTTTTCCTTGGTCCCCCTTTTTGCCTTGGTCTCCCTGTTGTTTTCCTTGGTCCCCCTTTTGCCTTGGTCTCCCTGTTGTTTTTTTCCTTGGTCCCCCTTTTTGCCTTGGTCTCCTGTTGTTTTTCCTTGGTCCCCCTTTTTGCCTTGGTCTCCCTGTTGTTTTTCCTTGGTCCCCCTTTTTGCCTTGGTCTCCCTGTTGTTTTTCCTTGGTCCCCCTTTTGCCTTGGTCTCCTGTTGTTTTTTTCCTTGGTCCCCCCTTTTTGCCTTGGTCTCCCTGTTGTTTTTTTTGCGATAGGGTAGAGTAATCATTGGTTTGCTTTAAAATAAGGTAACTAGCATTTTTCTGATGGGTTCTAGGCACTCAAATTTATAAGCCAGTGAAGGATCTGTGATCTATCGTTTTGTAAATAAAATTATAACTGAACTCTATGATAGGCTGCGAATTTCATATGGTTCGTTCATATTTTAAATTTTTAAAAAATTTTGTTTTTCTCACTTTCAAAATTTTACTTTCCTTTAGCACAACCCAATTATTAAGCAAGACCGAAATTCCCCCTCTTTTAAGGCATCTTAGCAGAACTTTCCTGACTGTCTGCTGCTGTTCTAAATCTAATCGGAAATTGTCAGACATAACGCAGAGATTTGCTATGAATTGGGTTACCAAAAACTAAGCAAAATACGGTATACATAAATTTCAGGTGCTCAACACTCCTGAAAACCAGCATCTGCCCTTAGCCAAACTGATTCCAATAGCCAGCGAGACATTTGGTTTAATATCGAGTTGCAGAGCAGACACTCCATTCCACCAAATACTCATTTCCTCAGAGCTGTACCAATTTAGTCACCTAGTTTTTGATGTATCTTCTGCCTCTGGTCACGAAGCTATCAATTTTGTGTGATTTGCCGACGGTGGAATGTAAAAAATAACTCAGAAATTATTATACAGGGTGTTTCAAATTTTTCTGACACTTTTAAGCGGTCATAACTTTTTTTAAAGGGTGTTTTTTGAATTTCTGTGAACGCAGATCGACTCAGTTTTTGATGAAAATTTTTTTGGTATATAATGTAAAAACCACGATTTTCGCTTGGTCCCCCTGTTGTTTCGGCCTTACCCATCCAAAGGCCACCCACAGACAACAACAGGGGGGACCAAGCGAAAATCGTGGTTTTGACCTTATATACCAAAAAAATTTTCATTAAAAACTGAGTCGATCTGCGTTCACAGAAATTCAAAAAACGGCCTTTAAAAAAAGTTATGATCGCTTAAAAGTGTCAGAAAATTTTGAATCACCCTGTATTTGGTTGTGTACGGTTACTTTCACATATATTACTATTTACTACATGCCACTCAGCATTACCCACTTAACTCTCTTGCTCTATTCAAATTTCAGCATTTAGATTTTGTAGATAAAAATATGATTAAAATATCTTCCAAAATCCAAAACCTTTGACAAAATCTGTCTTGCCTGTTTCAGAGAACATTTAGGGCTGCATTTTAGCCTAAAAGTTGTTGGAAAAATACAGAATTTGGCACTTTTGATTGATTTTGTGTCCGAAAAAGTTTTGTTATTAATAGTGACAATTTTTTAAAACTGATTATTTTGCACAATCATTTTATTTCCGGAGTATTCCTAAAAAAATTACATCTCAAAATTGTCCAAACGCCTCATAGTTCACTTATATAACAAAGCAGTCATGCCTAAAGTTGCCTTTATGGAGTATTTGTCTGTGATAAAACTGAATGATTATTAAACACTTTTGTTTTCCTTAAAACTTATAAATACAACATGTTACACAAATATGGAACTGAAACACTGCGGCGGTCACAAAAAATTTAATATTTTGTGAAGGCATCAGTCTTAATGATCAGTATTAGAATGTCTTAGCATTCTTTCTTCTCACAAGCAGTGGTGTATCTGGCTCAGGCTCAGGCTCCGAGTCAGAGCCTGAGCGAAAATTTTGGAAACTCAGAGCCAGAGCACAATTTTGGAAAAGTCAGAGCCTGAGCCAGAGCACAAATTCAGAGGGTTGCCAAGGGTAGTCTAATTTCGACGTGTCGAATAATTCGCGGATTTGACAGCATTTTTTCATCAGCCTGTAAAAACTTGCTTTACGACGTTTCAGACATTCCTTTTTAGCTGTTTTTCACAGAAAAAGAAAAAGTAAAAGTAAAAAAAAGTTCAAAAGAAATGTCTAAAATGTTGGAATGGAAGTTTCTACAAGCTGATGAAAAAGTACTGTCAAACCCAGGAATTAGTCGGCACGTCGAAATAAGACTACCTTTGCCAACCCAAAGAATCTGGAATTCTTGGAGGTAGGGTCAGAGCGAAAATTCAAAATCTTGGAGAAATTTACTCTTTTTGTAAGCAAAACATCAAAGGAACGAGAAGCTGGCTCAACAACAAACCCTGTGGGACCAATTTTAACGTTTTCGTATAGATTTGTTTGGATTAGAACGTGTGTTTGAGAGTGTTATTGAAACCATTCATGTATAAAGCTACAGCTCTGGCTCAGACCCAAAGCAAGAGCCAGAGCACAAATTTGAAAAATTCGAAGCTAGGAAGCCAAGTTTTGCCAAGGAAGAGCGATTATACACCACTGCTCACAATGAAACCGATTTAACTGTACAAATTGATTCGAAAATTTTAACAACGCTATCGTCTAGAGCATAGTCGATTTACTATGGTACAGAATGGTAGAGGAGGGTACAGTTCGATCAATTTCCTTGTTAGTTAATTTCAAAATATCATAAAAATCTTTGATGCTTTTTTGATGCTATGGAAAAATTTTCTTTTTAGTAGATTTTGTGTTTTTAAAGGACCATGAAACTTGATAAGAACAGCACGTTTCGAAATTCGAATTCAAATTGTTTTTCATTTCCATTTTGAATTGTTTTTCATTTACAACCAAAATTTTTTCAAAATTTTGGATCATCCACTAGTCGAGCTCAACGTAGCTTGACATTCGATTTAGCCGACTTGCGCTGCTCTATTTATGGCAAGAATGCGCTCTATGTTAACTAGGGTTGTGAAAGGAGCATATGCTCGAGCACATTGGTAAATATGCTCGGTCTGTAAAAAGCGAGAATATTCGAGTTAAATATTTTGCCGTATTTCGCACAATTTTATATATAAAAAGGCATATTTTTTGAAATTGAAACTAAAAATTGTTCCAGCGCAATAAAAAACTGTTTTTAGTAAACAGATAGCGGATTCCTGTTTTCCATACAGTCAAACCTCGATATAAGGGGCTTGGTTTAACTGTACAGTTAACTCTACAATTAACTGTACAGTTAACTCTACAATTAACTGTACAGTTAACGGTCATCTGATATAAGCCACATGCTAGCATATGCTCGAAAAATGAGCAAATGCTCGAAATCAATCTGCTCGAGCATTGTCACAACCCTAATGTTGACTAATAAGTAAAATTCGAAATTTCAATGGCAGTAATCATAGTCGAAGTCAACTTTTGGGGTCAACTTTTTCTTAAATTCAAAAAATGTCAATATTTTTCTCGAAATTCTTAAATATTGATATTTATGACCCCAGAGCAACTTTTTGAGCTTTACACGAAAATTCAGACAGTGCTTCCGAGTGATTTATAAATATTTGACGTATAAAAGGGGTCAACAGAGGTCAACTTAGGGGTTAGCATCTGTTAAAAATGTGTATAGATAAGATTTTAAATTTATGTTAATGCCATCTTGTAGAGCTCAAAAAGTTTAGTGGGGGTCAAAAATAAGTGATTTGACGCTTTCTCCTCAAAAAATTGATATTTAGCACTTTTGAAAAAAGTTGACCCCTAAAAAGTTGAGGGGTCAACTCGATTATGCTTACAGCCAATGCACGCAAAAAAAATAATTCGAAAACATTATTGACAAAATTAGGTTGGTCCGCGAGAATTCAAATTTCGCAAATTGCTGTGCTTATCAAGTTTTACGGTCCTTTAAGCAACCCGCCCCTTAATAAAACTCAATGGATTTTGGTCCTTGTAAAAACTTCTGTCAACTACTATTAATAATTACGCTGTTTATTTTCATCAATTTGCACAACATTCAAGTTATTCACTGTCGAATCCTCTAAACCAGGAATGTATGCTGGATTGACTCCATTTGGAGCAGGCAATATTTGGTTGTTTACAATGATATAGTGACTAGTACCTCCGTCGTTGACACTTGTCTCAGGCTGCATAGTATGCAGACCAAACAGCTGGACCACCGGGGTCTGCTTGACCACAGCAGTGTTTGTTATTCCTCTCTTCTTCTCTCCATAACCTTTAAAGGAGACTAGCCTGAGTTTGGGTGCATGGCAGTAGGAATGCCTCAATTCTATGGCAAAACTCAGGATGTAGAGCTGAAAACATATGGCTAGCAGCCACTCGCTAGTTGTTCCTGAATAAAAAGGGGCTTAGACAGGGTAGTTTGGCATAAAATTGTTATTCTCTGAGTTATGCAGCCCTAAGAAAATTGAAGAAATCTAGATTTTTTCACAATTGCTGATACTTGGTTTCGTTTCAGCAATAGCAAAAATTACATACCTATAACATGGTATTGGAAATTCTGAAAATGTGAAAATTAAGTTAAAAAATATTTTTTTTCGTTTTCAACTGACGGGCTCACGCTTCGTCCAAAGATAGGGCCTGATGCAATTGTTGGTGGCACTGTTATTTGAACCATCTGGTGTGATATTATTTTTGTTCAGACTATCTATTGTAATAGAACTATCGTTTAGACCATTTGTTGGGGTAGGCGGAGCTCCTAGGATTGGGCCACACACGATTGCTGAAATAAGACCATAACTTATAGTTATCTTAAATATTCTAAAAAGCCACTCTTTTTTCTAAAATTTGTTTCGGCATTGTGTTTCTGACCTACCTTTTAAAAACAATAGCCGAAAACTAAAAGAAACAAAATAGCCAATGAATTAGAATCCAATGTATTTTTAAAGTATCTTTCCTAGAGCAATCTTTGCAAAGTGGGTGGGAAAATCAGTGCCGAAAACGCGATTTTGTTTTTAGGAAGGAGGCACCTTGGCTAATTAGAAAATTTACAAAGTATAATTGGTATTGCTACTGACTTGTCGCAAAGAAAACAGAAGAGAATATGCATAGAGACAGGCGGCAGTGGTACCTAAAAAGTGAGATCTAAGATATTTTTATTTTTAAAACCCATCATATCGCTACAGTTGACTCTTGACATAAGAGGACCTTGGAGCCAATTTTTGGATCCGGCTGGAAAATAAACGGAAAATCATCGAAAAAAGCACACACAGGATCAGTCGATTGGGTGAGTTTATATCAAGGTCAACTGTAGTGTTAAACATACACAATGGGCTCAGCCAACTAAAAATAAACATCTTTTTTAATTTTTATCTAACTTTAACCACCTTTGGACACATTTGATAGGTCAAAACAGTTTGGGCCCAAGCATCTAGAACATTTATTCTTGCAATATTTCGGTCAAGGAACACAATATTTGTTTACGATGTTCGAAAATGAGACAAAGCCTAGTTTTTTATTACGCTGTTTCCAGCCCAAAATTCAGATTCTGTAACAGTGCTACAAAAGATTTGGCTGCGAATGCAAAAATTACCGGTGCATATTTATACGAACACTTAGAACAAAGCACTATTTTCTGTTTTATTTTATCTTATATTTGAATTTCTTATTTTTAGTTTAATGCCTCGTGTAAAAAATCTTTCGGAGCGTGAAAAAGGACAGATCGAAGCTTTTTCTCGTGCTGGGTTTAAGAGCAATCGGCAGGGAGTTGGGTCGAACGGTTTGCGTTGTCAAAGCGTACCTGAGCAATCCGCAGCGATATGGTGCATAAAAGCGTAAGGGCAGAAATACAGTAGCGGACAAAAATAATGTAACACCTGTACAAAAATCTAAGTTTTGGTAAAGTTCTAGTATCTCCTGGCAAAATTTTGTCCGGCAAAAACATTTTAAGTGTATTTTTAAGCAAGGAACATGATTCTGCAAAAAAAATTCATTCTTGAGGGCACAATTTCATTCTACAGCCACTTTTTCACGACTAGTCCATTTTTGGGCCGGACAAAAGTAATGTAACACCCTTGATTTTTGTACATTCGCTCACCTCTTTGTTATTGTCGCCTTTTACAAAAAGTTGTTTTAGCTCTAGAAGATGGTAAACAAGAAGAATCAGCCTGTGCAGACCAGAGAAGCTATCAAAAGAGCATCGGATAGTGGTATGTCAACTCGGAAGGTCGCGTCTTTATTTGGTGTGAGCAATGCAATGGTTTCGAGAGTCACCAAGCGCTTCAAATCAACCGGAAACTTCGCAAACATGCCTCGTAGTGGCCGTCCGCGCAAGTCAAGTGAGAAAAGTGATAGAGCCTTAGTTCGAATCGTCAAAAAGGATCCTTTGAAGACAGCCACTGATGTTACCAAGCATGCAAATGAACGTCTGGGTCTCGGAATAAGCACGCGCACAGCCAGAAGAATTCTCAAGTAAGCTCCAAATTTTGTCGGAAAAAGTGTGAACAAGCTTTATTTCAGAAGAGCCGATCTCCTGCTGCTCGTCCATCCAAGAAGCCGTGGATCTCGAAAAAGAATGTGAAGGAACGTCTCAAGTTCGCACACGCTCACAAGGACTGGTCAGTGGCCGACTGGGGAAGGGTGCTCTGGAGCGACGAATCAAAGTTCAATCTCTTCTCATCCGACGGCATTCGCTATGTCAGACGTCCGCGTGGCAAAAGAAATGATCCAAAGTACCAGGTTCCCACTGTCAAACATGGAGGAGGGTCAGTTATGGTTTGGGGTATTTTCTTCGGTTTTTTAAATTTTCCTCTTGCATTTTTTGTTGATGTTTTCAGGCTGTTTTTCGAGGGATGGTGTCGGTCCGCTGGTTCGAGTCGAAGGCAAAATGAACGCTGAGATGTACAAGGGCATTCTGGACGACAACATGATTGAGCACGCCATTACTTGCCTCTCAAACGATTGGATCTTCATGCAGGATAATGACCCGAAGCACGCCTCCAAGCTCCTGAAGAAGTGGTTCATCGACAATAACGTGGAGGTTCTCAAGTGGCCGTCGCAGAGTCCGGACTTAAATCCTATCGAGCACCTGTGGGAGCATCTGGATCGGCAAATTCGCACACGCACCTACTCGAAGACAAGCGACTTGTTCAAGGCTCTTTGTGCAGAATGGAAGAAAATCAGTTTGGATGTTTTAATGAAATTGGTTGACTCCATGCCTGCTCGTTGTGCTGCTGTTGTTGCGTCCAAAGGGTTTGCGACGAAATATTAGTGTTGAATAAAGCGATTTCAATTATTTGTTGCTTCACATTTTCTCTTTTACGGGATAATCAAAGGTGTTACATTAATTTTGTCCGGCCCAAAAATGGACTAGTCGTGAAAAAGTGGCTGTAGAATGAAATTGTGCCCTCAAGAATGAATTTTTTTTTGCAGAATCATGTTCCTTGCTTAAAAATACACTTAAAATGTTTTTGCCGGACAAAATTTTGCCAGGAGATACTAGAACTTTACCAAAACTTAGATTTTTGTACAGGTGTTACATTATTTTTGTCCGCTACTGTAGAAAGCTGAGAAAGCAAGATGAGCGTCGAATTTTGAAAGAAGCCTCCAATTCCACGAAGAGCGTAAATGAAATAAAGTGTGAACTGGATCTTCAGGTATCACGAGCTTTTCACTTTTTAGTCAATTTTACCATATTTTAGGTGTCAAAAACTACTGTTCTTCGGTCACTTTGGCGAAATAAAAATATTGTGCATGCCAAAATGAATCCTGCTCCTCGTCTTCTTCCTCGCCACATCGAAGGTCGACTAAAGTTTGCTCGTGAAAATATGTCTCGTGACTGGGAAACGGCAAGCTGTCCACCAACTATTTCCTGTTTATCTTTTCTGTCTTTAGGTCATTTTTTCTGATGAGAAAATGTTCAATTTGGATGGTCCGGACGGTTTCAATGGTTACTGAATTTTGGTGGTGGAAGCGTAATAGTGTGGGCTGGTGTTTCTTTTGTGGGTTTCCTTGATCTTCGCTTCACCTCGACAAAAATGAAAAGTCTGGACTACATCGACATGCTCAGTACAAGTTTAGTCCCGTATCTCAGTCGCTTCCGTCGTCTTCAGCTTATTTTTCAGAAAGACAACGACATCAATTCAGAAAACATCAATTCATGTGAGCAAGGAGACAAGAAAGTGGTTTACTGACCAGAATATTGTTCTTCTCGAGTGGCCTGCTTGCTCACCGGATCTAAATATCAAGGAAAACTTGTGGGGAATCTTGGTCCGGCGGATATATAACAACAATCGTCAATTCCGCAGTGTGGATGAGTTGAAAGGAGCAATCTTGGACGCCTGGCAGAACATTTCTCTCGAGGACATCAAAAATTGGTGGAAAGCATCCCAAAAAGAATTTTTCAAGTGATAAATCGTTCTGGTGGTCTCACGGATTACTAAATTTTCAAGCCTCTGTTATTTATGTTTCGTTGTTGTCATGATATCTTGTCAATAAAGTGCTTTGTTCTAAGTGTTCGTATAAATATGCCCCGGTAATTTTTGCATTCGCAGCCAAATATTTTGTAGCACTGATACAAAATCTGAATTTTGGGCTGGAAACAGCGTTTTCTGCTATGCTCTTTCACATGGCAAAAATGAATTTTAAAAGTTGTTTCAAAAAATCTTCAAACACGCAAAATTAGGGGTGTTCGTATAATTGCGCACCGCACTTTAAATAATCTGAAAAAAGTTTGATTTCAAAAGTAGTCTATGGTCATCAATATCAGGTTTGATGCAAAACGAGTAAAAAACTAAACAATTATTTGGATGTGACGCACTAACTTTTAGGACATTGGGAAATTTCGGGTCGTCTGTATTTTCGATGTTTCAAAACAACGACTAAATTCAAGCTTTATTACATGTTTTAAAGCCTACAAGCAAGTCCAAAACCAAAGGCAAGAAAAGCACCAGCATAGTGAATGTAGAGCATGTTGTACTCCTAAAAACAAATATATTCGTTAACTACAATGAATTTGAAAAAAAAATATTTGGAAACTTTTTTGATGTTTAAATAGTAGGTTAGCAAATAACTTTCCAGACTAGTATTTTATTTAATGAATTTTAAGTAACAAATGAAAAAGTTTTGAGGCTTGTGGGCTTGGAGTTGAGATACGCACAGCGCTAACGCCTGGGGCGGTATTAATAATCGATTCACCCTTACCTCTTACCCTTACCTCTACCCGTATTAATAAAAGCTAGAGGGAAAGGTAGAGGTAGAGGTAAGGGTAAAAAACAACAGGGGGGACCAAGGCATATTTTACCATGGGTGGTAGCAGGGTAAAATTTTTTACCTTCATCTCGATTTTCAAAATATTGTCCCGTAAAGCATTTCTAGGGCAATTTTAGTTTGCTGAACACGAATTTAACGTCCGTTTTTCATTGCTGTGCGTTTCATTGTTGTGCGGATTGTTGAGTTTTGCTCGCTTCTTTAAGACTGTGCTTTTTCTCTCACTTTATCGTTTTTTTGTTTAATTTTCACAATGTTTACACCGGATATGTGCAAACGTCTCGTGGAGCTGGTGTCCGAAAATCAAGAAGATCTATTCCCGAACAGCCGCAATAAGGACTCAGCCGCTGGTCAAAGCAATGCGTGCTGAATATCCGGATCAAGGGGCGCGCAGTGTGGAGCAGGACGAGGACAAGGACGAGACGAGGAGATGAATGATAATCAGCCGCCGAGGAGGGTCTGCGCATGCAATCTCTGCGCATTGCAAAGAATGAACACGGGATCAAATATGAGGAATTATGTCGTAAATCGTTACTTTGTTCGTTGAGGTGTGCTTTGCACTGTTATGTTGTTGAATAAATCGTTTGGTGCCGAAGCAGTTGTAGGGTAGAGGTTGAGGTAAAGGTAGAGGTAAGGGTAATCTTTATTAATACTGGCCCTGATATAAATAGAGGTTGACTATCGCAAAGCTAATACTCGAAGTTAACTATTGCAAAGATAATACTCGAAGTTAACTATCGCAAAGCTAATACTCGAGGTTAACTATCGCAAAGCTAATACTCGAGGTTAACTATCGCAAAGCTAATACTCGAGGTTAACTATCGCAAAGCTAACATTTGATGGTAATTGTATCATGTACCGTATAACCTCTATTAATCACCCCCTCTAATAATCCCCCCTTCCTGACTTTATAGACCTATATCTCAGCCTAAACTAAATATTTTAGAAATCTGTTTTTTGCGTTTTCTTAACTGCCATGAGCTCTACCGGTTCCGCTTTTTCGATTTTGGATTTTCACCCGAAAATCTTGAGATCGACCCAAAATTTTTCCGATTTTGGGAGGGTTGAAAAATAATCCCCCCGGGGGGATTAAAAGAGGTTATACGGTAACTTAGATATGGTATAGCTGACACTTGATCTCAACTTAAATGTATATAGCTATCGATATGAGATGTTAGAAAAGTCTTAGTTAAATCATTTTTAAAGTTAGTTATTAAAAAACCTGAAAATTGGCCACTATGCTGACTCCGAAGGCTGATGAATAGCCGATCCAGAGGATAACACAGCTCATGCTTCTCCATCTACCTTCCTGGAAAAAAAAAAATTCTAATACAAATAAGAAAGAGTTTTAAAGCTCCTTTTCAACCTGTTTTAGTTTATGCCAGTAGAATTCAACAATTTGCCTGTGTCTCAAATAGATCGTCAAGGCTACTAAATATATATTAGGTTATTCGGAAATTATTAAAACAAGTTTTTAAACGCCCATTTTTGACCTCTACTCGACATCTCCAATTTAAATTTTTTAGAAGAAAAATTAGTTTTTCTACAACAAAAGACGCATTTCTAGTGATTGCCTTATATTATTACCCTTAAAAAATTATTTTGCTTATTAAAAAAAGCAATGATCAAGGAAATAAAGAATATAATTTTGAGATTTATTAATGATGAGTAGATAACATTCTTAAAAAATTTGTTTTTACACGTTTTGAAAGGCCTTTTACTTTTTAAGCATCAAAATTAAAAGTTTATTTACAAGAACTAACAGAACAAAGCAGCCATATTGAGCAATTGACCAAAAATACAGCTTTCTGGAGCGAATGAACCTGCGTCACTAAATTGAAAAAAACAAGTATTATTTTGGGGTCGGCTCGCTTGAGAGTTACCTGATGTAAGGGACAAGAGGTGTAACATGGTTTAGTGCCACGGCTAATGGGTAGCTAAAAATCATTAGAAGTGAAGATATTGTTTATCCGATTTTAGGTCCGATGCAAGCCTAAGAATCTAAACGAATGTTCAAATACCAAATTTTGACCGCGTTTTTCGTGAAACGGTGACCACATTCCGCTGCATAAGCACGAGTGCATATAGTGCATTGAAGTCGGTAACTCACACCCATTTTTGACTAAAAGTTAAATTTTTTTATCGTAATTTGTCAAAATAATTGCGAACCGACCGTTGTCAGTTTATTATATGGTATAAGTTGTTTAATTTCCAAAAAAGTTATAACCTGATAATGAAGGCAGAGATCGTGAAAATAAAAGTAGCTAGTGGGACAATCCAAACCTTCTCCAGACCCATCTACTACCACAAGCAATAATAACACAGCATAAGGGGATGCTGTATTCTGGAATAAATGATCAAATAAATGTTGTTTATACAATGAAAGGAAAAACAGAATATTGTCTAACGAATAAAAGGCATGATTAATACAAATTGTCCTCTGCCATGAACACATTTATTTTACAAACACATTATAGTGCAATGATATCTTACAGACTTGTTCAAGAATACTACAAAATATTTTGAAAAAATTAAAATTTAATGATAGATTTTAAGTTTAAGTACAAATATAAAAAAACTTTCATCGGGGCTTTTGGTGCAATCTGTACGTCAAAATTTTGACTGAGACAAAATTTGGAGCAATTGTGATATGCACCCTTTTCCCCGCTCGACTGCCGTATTCTCTCTAATAGAAGGACCTTCTATTTTTCAACCCCTCTTGACCCCTGTCCTTTTAATAGAGAGTGTCCTTCTATTTTCCAATTCTTTATTGACAACAAGCAAACAAACAAGACGAACAAGTCGAGACGATTTCGACCCCCCTCTTCTTGACTCTCCGAGTTTAACTCGCTATCCGAGTCTTTCTGCTCGATTTTATCGCTCATTTTATGTTTCTTAAATGATCACACAATTTAGTAATGCAAGAGAGCTAATTTTACGCGACTAGGATGCGACTGGAAATCAAATAGCACAAGTAATATGTAGAAAGCAATTGCTTTGCTTAAAAACCGCCATTCCAAACGATTTTTCCACTTATTATAAAACCAAAAACGTTATAGGCAAAATGGTTAGGGATGTCCTTGTAATAGAGAGAATACGGTATAATATAGCCTTCACCCAGTCAATAATATAACTTTTTACATATAGTTGACCGGGGGAAGGCTATATCATAGTTTACTGAAGAGGAGGGTTATATCCACACTTGCACGCAGCGCCGGCGGCGAATTTTTTAACGGTAAGAGTGTTTAAAAAGGCTGAAAAAATACTTTTTTATCAGTTCAATCTAGAGGCATTTTTTTAACAAATGTTTATTCCTAGAAAGACGATTAAAAAGAAAATATTGAGTATGTTGAGCAAATGCATGCTTATTGTAGTTTGGAAATAACTGGATTAATTTGTTATTTCTGCAAGGTTTTTTCTTGTAGCAACTGTTTGGGAAAGTTTACGCAAGTATGCATCGACAGCTACTTCAATCTTGTCATCATCTGGCAAGAGCAAGACTCTTTTGACTTACAATCAAAAAATTATTAGCATTTGAATATCAGATATGGCACATCGGGCACTCAAATATCCAAAATTAGCATTTTTCGGGATTTTTTTAGCTTTCTTTGACGTAGAACTCAAAATTTTTGTCGTTGTGCCCCAAAATAACTTCGGCTACACTATGTAAATCGACCTTGCTCAACAAGGTGGGATTAACAGAATATGCGAATGCTCGTACAGTTCGGGTGGTTTCTTTGTAAGTGAGCCTGATAAAAACTTTTCAAACTCTCACTACAGTAATTAGTACAAACAGTACGCCGCAACTTTTTTGGACCGCCATTCAACTGAAGCAAACTCAAGTGTCGTCTTTTTTAGTATGAAAACAAGAAATAGTTTGAATTTTTTTGTTGCAAAATACAAAAACACCTAGTTTTCAACAAGCAAACAAAGTTTGTTTCCAAAAGCATAGAAATTCTTCCTTTACACTTTTTATCACGAACAAAAAAGCGAAAATATCTGAAAAATGTTAAAAACGGATACTTTTAGCTCCATCATAATAGGCTAGATTGCAGGCTGGAATTTGTGGTAGATGCAGAGCATAACATTCCTTTTCTTGCTCCTGCTGCTCCATAAAAAGACAATCGATTACAAAAACGTATTGAGACAAGAGGGTCATTGTGGGTAGGTGTCTGGATTGTGCTTGTTCAATCTCAAACATATGCAACTTGGCTGTTTGCATTGGTATTTAGACTTCAAATAAAGGCGACTAGTACAAAAAATCTAATTTTTGAAACGTCTGATAATTTCTCTAACTGAAAGTTAAAATATATTTTGGAGTGGCTCTAAGGCTGTGAAATATAAATGAAAAATAAATAAGCAGCAAAATCGAAAAAGCCAGAGATTTCATTAATCAAGATTTCATGAATCTCTAAAGCATTTGATAATAAAATATTAGAAAAAATTGGAATTTTAACTGGACTTTCAAAGAAAACACCAAAAAAGAACTTGGTCAGATATAAGGCATCAAGCAGAAAGTTTTGCTTTGTTAGTTATGCTTTTTTAAAGCAATTTGCCATAATTTATTTTGATAGGCAGAATACTTAAAGATGCTTCATCACGACCAGTGATTCAGGATTATTGCTGACATTCTGCAGCTTTAATTCAACTTTCACTCTGGAAAATAAAAACTAGTAGTGAAGATGGAGGAATTTTTATACTGTACATAAGCAAATATTTTTGGTGTGAAAAATATTCTTAAAATATTTCCTTCACTCAGACTTGAAACATTTGCTGGTTAGTTGGATTGAAAAAAAGGAGACCAAATTTAGCATGAGTCAAAAAGGCTTTTATAGTAGAATGATCTTTTTTGAAGGTGCGGTACTCGTAAAACTGGAGCATTGATAAAAGCAATAGTTGCAAGTCTGATTCATTTCAACTGCAAGCAGCAAACAACCTAACCACGACCATTTCAAAACAAAATTTTGGAAAAAAATGATTACATCGTTTGCATAAAATCAAAAATGAACAAACTTTTTTTGAAAATATTTTGAAAAAAGAAATACATGTAAGAAGTTATGGCAAAAAAACCCTAAGCAACCAAGTAGACGCAAAAAAGCTTACAGAACAACAACATCTAAAGTGTCCATTCTTCAAGTTTTGTTTGTTACTTTTATTAATGACCTTTGATGTTTTAATTTTTTATTTTGCATTTTACTTTTGGTTAACTATAACTATTTTTTCATGCAATTCGACCCAAAAATTTCCTGATTGGGGGGGCGTTCTTGAAATATAAACCCGCCGGTGGGCCTATTAGAGGAAATACGGCAATATGATTTGGTTTGCGAAAAGCTGAAATGTGCCACAAAAAATATTGAAAGATTATTGCCCTATATTTTGTTCACGATTATTTTTGCCACGAAAAAGGAGGATTTTGTATAATCTATTTTTGGCAGACTTCAGCTTTTTCGCGAACCAAATCAGTTAGAGCCTAAATGTTAGCTGTGTTATTATTAGCATGGAGTGTTGATAACAAGTGCTAACTATGCAATAGTTGATAACAAGTGCTAACTATGCAATAGTTGATAACAAGTGCTAACTATGCTATAGTTGATAACAAGTGCTAACTATGCAATAGTTGATAACAAGTGCTAACTATGCGATAGTTGATAACAAGTGCTAACTATGCGATAGTTGATAACAAGTGCTAACTATGCAATAGTTGATAACAAGTGCTAACTATGCAATAGTTGATAACAAGTGCTAACTATGCAATAGTTGATAACAAGTGCTAACTATGCAATAGTTAACATCAAGTTATAGCTGTGCTTAGGCTTGGGATAATCAACGGTGATAATCTTTTTGGGAATATTCCGGAATATTCCATAATATTATCAAAAAGCGGTGATATTCTTATTCGAAAAAGTGGGAAAATAAAGGAAGGTTCGAATTCAAATCTTCGTTGTCTCGCAATGAATTTAAAATTTATCGGGGAGTTATTGTTTAAAGAGTTGTTTTTTAAGCAAATCAACTATGTTGAGCACGAATCCGGTGTCAAAAGCAGTGATTTGTTTAACAAAAAGAATATGCTTGAAAAAATCGTTAAAAAAACCAGAAGGTAATCGCCGATTTTTGACTAGTGTCATTCTCTGGTGATTTTCGAGAATATTCCCATCACCCAACCCTAGCTGTGCTATATTCAACATGAAGTGAAGCTGATGTTTAGTTAACATCAAGTTGCAGCGATGCTCTAGTTAGTTAAAGTAATTATGAGCTACACTGTAGTTAAGATCAAGTGTAAGCGATTCCATAGTTATCTTTGCATATGATAGTTAAAACAAACATACCTACATATTCCCGAAATGTTTTTAATTGATTTTCGATCTGATTAAAGTAAGTAGGAAAACAAAATTTACTACTCAACTGATGGTAAAACTGATAGATAAGACTTGTAAATAATAATATTTTTTATCACCAAACAACACTTGCTTTCATTTTTGCGACGTTTAATCACTTGCTGTAAAGACTACTCGAATTTGTAGTTTTTGAGTTTGGTTTTGATTTCAGTTCGATATAAATACCAAGTCAGATTTTTTGTGTGTATTTTGGAACATTTTGTGAATTTACCCTTTATATGCCGAGTTGAACTTCCATTTCAAGATATCTGGCCATTGTGAACTTAAGGATGTTACTAGATTTAACAAAATTTACTGGAATGACTGACTGACCTCTGACCTTTTAATATGGCATCAAACCCAGCAAACTGTGGAATAGTGAAAAGGATGTATAGTCAAGGGTCGTCGGTGAGTTCGAATCGTATAGATTCCTAAAGGTATCTATTGTAGTCAAACCTCTTAGGCTTAGGTGTTTGTTCAAATTTTGAAAAGTTGGGCCTTTGGGTCGGCATTATATAATGTGTTGTGGAGTGGGATCTAGTTTTATGGTCTTTTTTTGGCTTTTTGAGCTTTGGTAGGGTGATGTGCCAGATCTGATTGGTTTGCCAGATCTGATTCATTGTCGAACACAGACTTCTGATAGACTTCATGATTAGCTCTAGACGTACTTTTGGGGCATATATACACCTTCATGGGTATATACTCTTCCCCCCTCCCTTGCAATGAGGAGCAAGTTCGGTCTTTGGCCACGAAACGGCCAAACATACCTAAAATCTTGGATATCTAGATTTGGTACCACCCATGGGTAGACCATGGTACAGCCATCGTCCGGACTTCCTTTTGTTGTCTGGGGTTTTTTATGCAAATGTGTTTCCCAATCAAAATAACAGGTTTTCTGTAGCATTCAAGGTCTAAAACATCTAAAAAAGTGGTCAAAACATGATGTTGGGTAGTTCCCTTATAAGGAAGTTTAGCTTAAACACTCAAGCAGGTAGAAATTAGGCTAGAAATCGGAAAAACTAACTTGCTCGTATTAAATTTCATTCAAAAAATCCACACAAAATTTTATAAAAGTGAAGCCAAAGTGGTTATGACTATTGATAGAAATAATGAAAATAAAAAAAGCCTACAACACCCAAGATTCCTAGGACGTCTCCGATCCAAGTACTAGTCGAGCACAACGTTGCTTGACATTGCCAGATCGGAGGGGATGGCGAATACTAAACGAATCTATATACTTTCAACGTGGTATGGTCGTAAGCGAGGGGAAACAAGGAATGTGCTTACATATATTCTTCCATCTTTTTACTGTCTATCCCACCATTCTGCTTCTCTAAATAGTACACTTTGAAGGCAAGGTGCACACTATTCCTTTGTGAACTTAGCTATTTGTCAAAGGCTTCTTCTAAGCCTACTTTTTTGGTTTAATTACCCAAATTTGAGGTACTTGAATGTTTCTGCCCAAATAAGCGGTAGAATTTCAAATTTTGGAAAGCATTGCTATTCAAGGATATACAGATTGTGTCAAAATTACTCCCCAACTTTTTTCAAGTTTTATGTTCACTTGAACTGACTTGTTTGATTTGAGTAAATCATGCATTTGTCATTTACTTAGTCATTACAACAAAGTATATTGCAACACATTTGCCTCTTTTAAAATCGTGTTCTTGACATTGTATTTTGTTTTTACGCAGTTCCTAACTTAGCCGTTGTTGGTGCATTATTAGTAGGTGAAAAAGACAGACAGGATTTTGAATAATGGGCTGCCGTACTATCAAAGTAAATACGGTAGTGTAGTGCTTGTTAGTATCATTTACTCGAAGTTAGAGTCAATCAGGTATAACATAGAGTACCTGGTCTATGACCTTTTAATATGGCATCAAACCCACCACCCTGTGGAATTGTGAAAAGTATGTATAGTCAAGGGTCGACGGTGAATTCGAATCATATAGATTCCTAAAGGTATCTATTGTGGTCAAACCTCTTTGGGGTGTTTGTTCAAATTTTGGAAAGTTGGGCCTTTGGCTCGGCATTATATAATGTATTGTGCAGTGGGATATAGTTTATGGTCTTTTTTTTGGCTTTTTGAGATTTGGTAGGGTGATGTGCCAGATCTGATTGGTTTGGTATGCCAGATCTGATTCATTGTCGAACACAGACTTCTGATAGAGTTTATGATAAGCTCTAGACGTACTTTTGTTGTAACTGTGTCGATCATTATAGATTCCCAAAGGTATCTATTCGAGTCTTAGACCATCCTTGATTAGCCTAGTTTTAATGTTCATGTAAAATTGCAAACAATTTCATCTTTTTCGATACTCTAAACGAAATATTTTAACCACCAAATGAATCAACCATTGAATATTTTCCTATGTTCTTTTATCGCCTATTTGACCATCACTAGTCGTGTACATTGCCAAGGTAGTGCCAATCTGCGTTCTGTGGACGTCAAGGGAAGTCTTCGATGTGGTAGTGTGCCAGCAGAAGGAGCCAAAGTCCAGCTCTATCGCGTCAAATCAGAAAGTTGACTACAGTCAAACCTCGATTTAACGACACTCAGGGGACCGGCAAAAAAGTGGAGGGTCCTTAAGTCAAAAATAAAGTTAATTGTCATTAAAGCGAGGGTCGTTATATAGAGGGTCTGTTTCTATCAAATTTGACTAAGACCAACCAAATCGTTTTGAAAGTGTCGTTAAATCGAGTGTCGACTGTAGTCTAAACAAATAATTTTTTTTAAAATTATTACATTTGTAACTTTGCTTAAGATGTCAGTGAGATCATTGATTCACGAACAGGCTAGTTCCTTTATTAATTAATTTTCTTAACAGTGACAAAATTTTCTTTAACTCATTTTTTAATTTTTTAGTTGGCCCCTCCGGCCTTTTCAACGTGAATGGAAACACTCAAGGCAAACCCATCAACCAGACTGATATTGAGCCCATACTAAGAATCTTCCATAAATGCGGGGATGATGCCAAAAAGGTGGGTGTTCACAGCTCTCTTTTACTGCGATCACGATGATAAAGTCGGATGACAAAATCGGTAGTTAGTTCTAAGTCTTGCAGTATTTGTTTTTGCTAGACGGGCTCGCTGGATTTTTAAATATCGCGCCAGGTCCTTTTCTCACTTTTATAGATGAGGATACGATTCGGGAGAGCAAAGAATGACGGCGGGAAAATTCTTATAAGTCTTATCTGCCGTCCTTTTTTCTTCGCCGAATCATATTCCTACACTGGTTCCAACGGGGTAGTGACGTTTGGTCCTTTTTTGTAAAATTGCAAAAAACGGACCAAACGTCACATATTTCAAAATTTATTTGCGCCAATTCAAAATTGTTTGCTTTTTCCTCGTTGTTTGTTTTTGCATAAAGTTTTCTTCTTTCTGGTATTCGGAAACTAGTATACCACTACAGTGCAGTGACTACACTGCCTGAGTTCACCAGCTTGGGTACGACTACCTGGGTGCAACAAAACCAAGTGGTCGGCCACTTAGATCAATTTTTTTATGTTTTTCATGTTCCAAAACTGGTTTTCTGGACTAACTAGGGCATGCTGAAGATGGTTTGATGATAGTAAAATAGGGTTTTGTATGGTATTTTTTGAGTTTTGGGAAATAATTAATTTTACCAAAACTAAACAAAAAACCTCCAAAACGGCATTTTACCAGTATCAAACCATCTTCAACATGCCCGAATTAGTCCAGAAAACAGGTTTTAGAACCCGAAAAAGTAAAAAACAATTTTGCTCCAAGTGGACGACCACTTCGTTTCATCCAGATGACCAGCTACCCACATGGTCAGATCCACTAGAAAAAATGATCTAATATACAACCTAGGTACTGTTAACTGAGTACTACCATTTAGGTGCTACTACCTAGAAACTACCATCTACCACCACCACCCAAGTACCACTACCTAGGCACTTCCACCTGATTCCTATTATGGACCAATTATGCCGAAAAAATACTTCAAAGGGGTCCGGTGAAAAGATTGAAGATCAACCAAGATGCTAGTTGGTGGAATCGCAATTCTTCTATTGTGCTTGACTTGTCGCACATCGTATCATCTACGCTTTCCTTTGAATTCAACAGCGTAATAAAATTAAGCAAAACAAAACAATGACGCAAATAAATTTTGAAATATGTGACGTTTGGTCCCTTTTTTGTAAATTTACAAAAAAGGACCAAACGTATACGCACCGTTTTAACGGTAATACGCTTCCAACGTACAAAAAGGTTTCAAAACATGCCTTGCCTAGACCTGTCCATTATGGCCGTGTACATAGTGACAGTGATTGTGGTATATAGAGCAAAGGGGGGGGGACTAAGGCATATTTTAGAACCTGATTGTACACTTTTTATGTCTATTAAATACTAATAGTTTGTTCCTTATACAGACTGGTCATCGACGCTTTCAACTGGGTATTCCAAGAGACTTTGTAAGCAACACACGGATGGCAAAACACACCTACGACATTGGAGAATACAACCTGGATGTAAGCTCTTAATTAAAAGATCATTTCAAAGCACACAAACCAAATTGATTTCAGATTACCTATCCAGGAGAAAAAAAGAGACAAAAACTTCCAGTAAAATATGTTTCTATATATTTTTTTTTAAAGTCTGTTTTGTCGTTGGAAATACAGATTTATTATTATGAATTGAATAAAGCCAAATAAAAAACAGTTAAAACAAAACATTTTTCACGAAACTTATATACAAAAACTACAGTATTTTCGGCTAAACTACACTATTTGTGCTTCTTCCCCCCGATATAACGCCACCCCCGCTATAACGCCACCCACAAGAAGGACCCAAGCAGTGTTGTATAATTCTCCGGCTCTGACTCTGCTCTGGCTCCGAGCAGGAGCATGAGCCGGAGCAAATTTTTTCAAGTTGAGAGCTCAGAGCCAGAGCCGGAGCGAAAAATCTCAAAAATACATCACTGGACCCAAGCAATAAAATTACCCCCGATATAACGCCGCTGCTTCGTTCTTCAAATTTGGACGCGTAGTTTTTGCAACAAGATTTTTTACAACTTTTTTATATAGATGTCTGCTTCAATAAAGCGGAAGGCTCTCACGCTGGAAGACAAGAAGGTGATCATCAAAGCGGCTGCGAATGACAACAACAAGACGGCACTGGCGAAGCAGTTCAATATTTCGCGAAGAACTATCGGTGGCATTCTCGACAACAAGGAAGCAACTCTGAAAGCAATTGAAGATGGAGGCAGTGCAAAGCAAGCCAGACTCAAACCAGGGGCCAAGCACACTAATTGAAAATTTGAAAATTTTTATGAAAATATGAAAATGAAAATTTGAAAATGAAAATTTTCAAGCACACTAATGAAAATTTGAAAATGAAAAGTGAAAATGAAAAATGCAAAATTTTCACTTTTCAAGCACAGTAAACATTTTTCAATTTTTCAGTTTTCACTGAAAATTTTCAATTTTTCATTGTGCTCGTTTTCCTTGTTTGTGTAGTTTCATTTTGTTCGCACGTTTTTATTCTCGTATTTGGATCGTATTTGCTGCTAATCTACACTTATTTTAGGCTCGAGAATGGCTGCTAGCGAAATAAAGCAGTTTACTACACTTTGCATCATGAAAACACGAAGTCTGAGCATAAAATCGTACTCAACGCATGAAAATAACCCTAGAATGAGGCTGTGAAAAATTTTGAAAATTTGAAGACAGGAAGACCGGTCTTCAAATTTTCATGAAAAAATGAAAATATTTTCACTTTTCATTTTCATTTTCAATTTTTCATTTTTTCAAATGTTAGTGTGCTTCAAAATTTTCAATTTTCAAATTTTCATTTTCAAATTTTCATTTTCAATTTTCAATTAGTGTGCTTGGCCCCAGGAATGCACGTGGAGATGGAAAAAGCGCTCATGTTCTGGATAAAGCAAGTGAGAAGCGCGAATCTTCCGGTCATCGGTGAGTTGGTGAAGGTGAGCAAGCTTTACTCTTTTGCTTTTTCACAGAGGATCTTTAGGAAAAATCAATGAGCATAGCAACTCTGCTCAACATCGAAGAATTCGAATCTCGCAATAGATGGCTCGACAACTTCGAGCAGCGCCACGGAATCCTCTTCGGCTCAATCCAAGGTGAAACCGGAGCAATCATGTCGGGCACAGAGAAGCTCCCACTTCTGGTGATTGGGCGGTCGAAGAATCCTCGCTGCTTCAAGAGTGCAAAAGTTCCGGTAGACTACACTGCGAATGCGAAGGCTTGGATGACTGGTATTTTTCGAGGAGGTTTAGTTTTTCAGTGGTTTTGTTAATTGTTTAGGTGCGGCTTTCGAGGATTGGCTGAAGACATGGGACAAACGGCTCAAGAGGATGGAAGGAAGGTTTTGCTTTATGTGGACAACTGCTCTGCACACCCGTCAAGAGAACCCGTTAATTGTTATTTGGTTAGATCCTTTTTTGGTCAGCTGTCTTTTTTACCAAATAGTTTATTGGTCAGTTTTAGGCAAACCCCGCTCCCTATAGAGTCCGTATTCTCTAGAACTACTTCGATTTTCAAAATGTTTTTACGTTTTATTTATCTAGATCATTCTTTGTTAATTATACAATTTTGTTCTATTTCTGATAAGAGGACAGTATTTGTTTAAAAAAAAATCTTACTCCGAAAAACCGACATTACCATAGGATCGCTGTTTTAATATCATGGTGCACTTATGGGATGTACAATACGATGAAAAGTATAATTTTCGTGGGGTCTATTGAAAATGGGACGCTATTCGGTAATAGCTATTCCCTCCCCAAGGAGCTTTGGTTACTTCTATTTTTCTATTCGGAAGGGTATTGATTTCTTCTAAATTTCACCCCAAGCTATATGATCTTGCCCGGAGGCTTGATCTGAAGAAGTGAGATTTGAAATGTAGTAGGCCAAAGACAGGGGTTAAGCTCACATGCTCATCTGATTGTATAGGCTGTAGAGGTGCAACTCTAGTTTGTGAACTTTAGCTTTGATTTTTTGCTTCTATTGGTGAAATCCAAATTTTGTGTTACACTCTTTGCTCTTTTTGAAGTTTTTATTAAACAAACTAAAGTATTTTATGAACCTTTATTATTATACAAAATACATGCATTAAAAGTTTAGATGTAGAAGAATCTTTAGAGCAAATGCAATTATTTTTATCATATTAACTTGCTTTTGTTTATTTTAATTACCGGGCAGAAAGAAAAAATAGAGTAGAATAAATGCAACTTGCTATGACTAGAACACAAACACAGTATTTGTGCATACGAAATAAAATAAAACACTAGAGAAATACAATTTTCTTGCGAAAAAGAAATAGAAAAATATAGTTTTATTTAGTCAAACACCTCTGAAGCAAAAGAAAAAAGCACTCAGAATCCAAATAGAAAAAAATATATAGCCAAATGCTAAATTTTTTTTGCAAGGCAATAAAACAGAAATATTGTCTAGAAAGTTTAGAAGTTTAAAAATATTTGGCTACTCCAAAAAAAGTATATAAATCAGGCAGTCTAAAACCATATATAGTATTTTAGCAAAAGTTTTGGAGGGATGACAATTCAATTGAGAGATATAGTAGTTTAGCACACGGACGGAAGCAAGAGCCAAATAGTATAAGACAAAGAAAACTGAGTGGTTTAGAGCAAAAAAATCTTGACACTAGTGTCAAATCAGCGGTTGAATTGGACACAGGGCATAATAGAATAAATGCAAGGCTTTGGAGGAAAAACATAAAAAAATGAAAAATGCTAACCAATTTAAACCGAAAAATTAATGGTTGTCGGAGGGTATAAAAAAATATTATCTGCAACTCATCATTGATTATTCTGGAATTTAGACGCATCAACCTGTCCAAAATCCAGACTGTGAAAGTGTGCTTATCCGTCTTTCTCTGTACTATTTTGAGTGATTTAAACAAAAGTTTAAACGAATTGAGTTAGCAAAAATTAACAAAAGAGAACTGTCACCCGCCAATAGAAATTTTGGACATGGTGCTGCACGTGAAAACCATGCTTTTTGTAACAGTTACAATCTAAGATAGCACTAATAAACTGGAGCAAAATATCACTTAATAAAAAGACATATCGAAATATAACATTCAAATCAACAGAGCTTGACATTTCGCGATGGTGTTAAAAATAGTAATAGAGCTTTTTATGAGTTTCACTGATCCAGTTGTAACTTTCGTGTCTTTTTCAAAGAATAAACGATAAAAGGTTTTTGAGGGACTGACTAAAGACATTTTGGAAAAAGGCTTCAAAAATTAAGCAAAATAATTTTCTGGCTCTAAACGAGCGCATTAACTTTTTAGCATTATATCAGGAGTGTACACTTAAAAACCCAGTGAAACCCATAAAAAGCTATAAAGTTGTTTTGTTCATAAATATTTCAGGCTCCTTACTGTGGTCCATAGAACCATCACATGGTTCATTATCTATACCTTTGATCGTATTTTTTGGCGTCGGTTGCAGAACCACACTCTTACAACCTAAATTTCCTAAAGCTATTTATCTGGCTGTCTGATGAGTCTTGTGTTAACGGGACCGTGTGGTTTGACGCTTCGATGGGTTTCAAGTTTTCTATGTATATAAAATTAAGAAAAAAAAGTAGGTTGCAGAATAAAAATTTTATGAATAAACACAACAAATTTATTTGATGGGTTTTAAAATCTATATTTTCTTCTGGTATAATGAATTCTGAACCCATCAAACGATTTTAAATTAATTGTCATGAATAAAAAACTTGAAACTTATCAAAGTGTCAAACCACACAGTACTTTTAACGCAAGACAACCCGATGTAAGTTTTTAATTTTAAAAAGTTAAACTCACGTCGGGATCTAAGTCCAGCGATGCAGCTATATCATTCATTCGCTGATGGTCAGGCCTGCAGTTGTCAGCGAAGAACACATCCAGAGCAGCCTTTTGAGCATTGTCCAGGTTTGTTCGCTTACGTCTGCGCTTTAGTTGAGGCACCGTTGAGTGGCTGAGAAAACGAGGCATGGCAATAGGAAGGTTTGGAGAACCATGTTTTTCTTCTTCCTCCACACATCCAGAATCGTTCTAAAAATTGATGTGGTGAGTACTTTGTAATATTTCTAAAGTTTTCTTTGCTACTCAAGACAAATTGTAAGGTTGATTTATTTTCTGCTAACAAGACATATATTTTGAAACAGCTAATAATTTTTGTGTCCCAAATTCACTTTTTCCCCAGTTTTTTTTGTCTTTTTCTTGGCAATTTTTTTTCTTCAAAATGATAACACTTTCGTGTAGCCGTGCCATACCAGTTTCTAACGAGGTTTAATTTTGTAAAAGTTTTCTTAAAAATGCACAATAAAAAATTAAAAGTATAGACCAGTCAAAAAAATTTTTGGTTAATGCTTTTAATTTTTTGTTTTACATTTTTAAAAGATCTTGACCAAAATCATACCTAATTAAAAACTAGAATCTCTACGTAATAGTTATACTTTGTAAAAAATTTTGAAAATCAGAAAATGAAAGAGAAAAAGACGAAAAAAGTATCTGGGGCAAAAAAGTATAACTCCTTTGAAACGTCACGACTACTTTTTTAAGGACAAATATTTAAGACAATAAGTTTTGAATAAATATACAAGGACACCAATTCAAACAGAGGTTGCTTTATTCACAGGTTACAAAACAAAATGCAAAAGTATGCAGAACCGAAAGTCCTGGAACAAAATCTATCACACAAAAGATCATAGCGACGTAGCAAATTAACAAAATTTTAACATGTAAAATTAAATGATGGGTTATGTTAAAAAGAAAGAACTGTGATATCTCCAACATTACATTTTTTTTATGTTTCCTAGATTACAATAGAGCATGTTGGACAAAAGCCATTTTTTGATCATGAAAATTAAAATTAATGTGATGGTTTATAAAAATTATAAGAGAAAACTGTGGTATGCGTGGCTTTCACAGCATTTTTTGACAAACTTCGTTAAATTACAGTAAGATGCTTTAAAAGAAAGCCTCAAACTCGTCCTGCTCTTCTAACTGCACTATATCGCCTACAGCTTCATCTACAGCATATATAGCAGCTGCTTGAGTGCCAAACGTGTTCCAATCAGTACCATTCCAGACTGACTCTTCCAATTCATCATTATTATAAGTGGGGGAGTAGGAATACATGTTCATTAAATCATGCCAAGCTGTGGCCACATTATACTTGTTGGTATTCCAGAAATCGTGGTTCCAAAAGCTTTTCCAGTAATCATCGTAGCCCATGTCCACCATAGATGGTCTTTCTTGACCATTCCAATGGAAATTGTTCCAGTGTTGAGCAAAAGGGTCATCATTTTCAGCCGGATTCGAACCTGGGGCGTCGTCTGCTGTTATTTCTCCTTCGTCTTCTTCCTGCTTTTGATCCTCTTTTTCGGTGTTTTCTTCACCTGTTGGATGTAGTGCAAGAGGATTTAACTGCCTTTTCAGCGAGTGAATGGGATGAGCCCTGTTGTTAAGCACAGTCAAAGCATATTGTTGCACCGAACTACCTTCTTTCCACTCCATGTTCTTCTTCTTTTTCTTATTGCTTTTGTAGTTGAAGAAATTTAACTTTTTGGGTAGAAAAAAGGTGAACATGGAGTCGTTACAAGAGGTTGGAATCTTTTCAGCGTTTATACTCCTGTAAAAATGATCATGTGAACACAAAGAGTATAAACAAAGATTTTCGGCCTTATTGACTGCTTTTGACAATAGAATCATAAGTTCTAATAATATTGAATTGGAAAGTATTTCTTAAATAAAAAATTTTAAATAAATAAAAATGTTAAATAAAAAATGTGATACGAAAGTGCTGCTTGCATAATTGGTTGCATAAACATGAATATATAAAAATAATATTAAAATTCAGTTATGGGTTTCACAAGTGAAAATTGTTCAGGAAAATTGTATTAGAGATAGCTTGATAGGGCTCGTAATCTAAGATTTTGCAAAAATTTTAAAATTTGCAACCCATCACACAATCTCTAATACAATTTTACTAAATAATTTTCACTTGTGAAACCCATAACTGAATTTTAATATTATTTTTATATATTCATGTTTATGAAACCCATTAGAAAAGCGTAGGAATCACTTTCCAACCCAATAAATTTTTTAGCAAGCTTTACTATTGTTGTGCGTTGAAACTGAAACCTACCTACAAAATATTTAGGCCTCAAAGGCAGTACAAAGCTAATACACGGGTAAAATTTTTGTTATCATTCTCTTATCGTAGATTTTAAATTAAATCAATTCTTTTCAATGCCTTGTAAGCATAGGAATCTCATGTTTTTTAAAGGGGGTGTATCTGTTTTCCGTATCTGGTCCCGCCTAATAATCGTTCTTATTCAAATAAAACCACATTTAGAGGTTGCTGGTCCGAATCCCTCTGGTTGTAAACTTTATTTTACATTTTGGCAGGAATTCCTTTTATCGCCTAACCCAAAATCACGTTTTTATGGTTTCTATAGCTGTATTAGACCGTGAAAACGATAGAAACCCTGTTTTTTCGGTTGGGGGGATACATGGCAGTAGGTCAATTATTGGGGAGGTAGATTACAGTAGCGGGCCTAAGCCATTGTTGAAGCTTGGGGAAGCCTAAGCCTAAACCTAAGCCTAAGGTAATGCTTGGGGTGAATGGGGTGAGTATGGCTGAAAAGTAGAAAAGTTGTTTTTTTAATCCGCGGGCATGCAAATTGTGTTTGTTGGGGTTGTTTTGTACCTGAAATAACAAAAAAAAATCGGTCATAAAAGTCAAATTTTGGTTAAATGTTTTTTCCAAGAATGCCCTTCCGGGTGGAAAAAACAGGTTTTCTATCGTTTTCACGGTCTAATACAGCTATAGAAACCATAAAAACGTGATTTTGGGTTAGGCGATAAAAGGAAGTTAAGCCCACATTTTTTACTAATTTGGTATATAAATAGTTCTCAGAGTCTTGCAGACCCAACTTGATTATCAGGCAGGATTGATTATGGAAGTTTAACCAAAGCAAAAGGCATGTTGCATAGGCAGGTGACTTTTTTTCAAACATACCCTTTCTTTGCTAGGCCAAGTTTTCCAAGCTACCCAATTTCCGAACGAATTTTAGTGTAGAAAAATTTCTATGAGGTAGCCCGTACATTTCTGAGTCTAGAAAATGGCTATCAATCTTCGAAACGGAAGTAATAGAGTAGCTAGATGCAATACAAACAGAAGTACATGGTCTCTGGCTTACTTTCTTTTACTTCAAATCGCATAATTAAGATAATTTTTGACCAAAAAAACAATCATAGAAACATTTCTAATCGATTCATCGACATTTTTTAGCATGAATGCAACTGAACCATTCAAAAAGGGTAGAAAAAATAAAATTTACATCCACAGGCATTCAAACCAGCAACCTTTAAATGTGGTTTAATTTGAATTAAAACGGTTTCCATGCGGGACCAGATACGGAAAGGAGATACAACCCCCATCCTCCCTTTAAAGTTTATGGTTTCTAATTTAGTAATCGATTACATTGTATCAGATCGTTGAGTGTTTATGGCCAATATTTTTTATGATTTTTATATGCTTTTTAGAACGTGTTAACCCAGTATTTTTCGGTTTGAAATTCTCTTATGAAATCAATGGTAAGAACGCTTATCTGATGGGTTTCATAAACGCATTCATATAAAAATATGATTAAATTTAGTTATGGGTTTCACAAATGAGAATTATTCTGTAAAATTATATCAAGGAATGTTTGATGAGTGGCAAATTTTAAATTTTTTAGGGTTACCATGGGTAGTATTATTTCGGCTAGACTATAGAATCGAAATCCAAACCCCCCCAGCCAGCGCAAAATATACTTATACCGAAGGGGGAGGGACCCGTTTCATATTGATTCTCGTGCTCTGAAACGGCACGGAAACACTTCGGTTTCTGAAAAATCGAAAAAAAAAATTTCGGTTTGCCTTGGTCCCCCAAGTCGATGAAACTAGAAAAATTCCAAAAAAATTGTCTTTTTTTAATTCCCGCCAAAACAAGGGCTTGCACTGTTTGCATTTCTTCAGCCAGATGATATTTTCTTCAATGTCTTGGAAATCCACAGAATCAATTTCATCTTCCTGGCAAGTTTTTTCATGTGCATTTTTGCGTTTCACGCTAGACATATAGAGCCCACAATGCTTACACATCATTTTCTCATATTTTCCTTTCATAGTAGGGCAGTACTGATCAAAGCAAATGGGTTCAGGAAGGCAACCACTAAGTGCAAGTATATCAGCCAACTCTCCGTATTCAGGCTTTTCATCATCTTTTTGAGCTACTCTTGCAATTAACATATAATAAAGGCTTCTGTTATTTTACACTATCATTTTTAAGGTTTTAAACTTCAAAAAAAATGTGCAGAAATAAATTTTGGGTCACGAAGTTGTGTCAGAAAATTGTCAGATTTCAATAAGGGGGAGGGGGTCAAGCTCATTCTGACATGTTCTGACAGGGGGGGTTCCCAAAAACAGACTGTCAGTCTGACATAATTTATGGACGTTCCCTTATTAACTTACTTGTGAAACTCATAACTAAATTTATAAGATATAAATTCAATGTTATATAACTGCGTTTGTAAACTCATTATACAGGCGCTGCTTACGTTGATCTTAAAGCAATAATTACTGTACGCGCCCATTTCCGGTAAATTACGTAAATTTACCGGTGATTCACTGGGCACTTTACAGGTAAATTTACTATCACTCAACCCTACTATTTACTCACCATGAAGATACGTCGCACGTCCAGTTTACAATTTTGGGATTGATGAGCACAGACGAGGATGCATCTAGTCCCGCCAATTCGTCGATAAAAGAAAATTTGCTAGCATTTTGAACAAACTTGTCTTCAAATTTGGATGGAAAAGACATTTCACATGGATAGTAAAAAGCTTTGAGAAGAAGAAACAGATGAAAAAGAAATGGGAGCGAAGAAGAAGTAGATTATGTCTAGCCTATTTATTCACCTGAGCTTCTGAAGAATGGGTGGATTGGCCGGAGTGGTAGTTGGGAGAAGGCGCTTCTAGAATATCTATCACTGTGGCACCGTTTTCGATGAGCGTCTCGGCTTCCTCTAACCTGTGGAATCAAAAATGTTGGTTGAAATTTAGAAAAACTTTCACTTTAAAATCACTCACCACTCTTTTAGCAAAGGTCTGAGCTTGCACATGTTCTTGTAGGACAGGTTGAGAGCCTCGAACCGACTGATGGTGGTCTGCGAGAAGTCAGTACCATACCGTTTGCCAAGTGCTAAACCTACGTCTCCTTGGGTAAAACCTGTGAAAAAAATATTTAAGTTGGTTGTGAGACCCATTACAAAATTGTAAATTTATAATTTCAATATATTGTTCGAACAAAGCAACTTTCGGTCAGGAGACAATCTCCTTCAGTCCTAGCACTGAAAACTAACCATGTTTGATTCTCTGCTTCTTGAAGTTGTTAGCAAATTCTTCTAGATCCTCCAATTCCAAGAATTCAGCTCCAGAGCAAGGCTTAGAACTGGCTACTGCGTGTAAATTGCCAGACACAGTCTTGTTATTGTTGGCTGCTATCAAATTGGCTTTTGCTGTTGATGAAGAAGTGAACAACGCTTTGGAGGTAGTTCTGGGTCGTTTCCTCTTCCTCTCATCCGGTTGAGTATTTTCGCCTAAATTGTGGTAGGTTTTATAATAAAATAATTGATCATATTTACTTGTAAACAACGAACAAAAATTATATCTCTCCGCTTCTAGCTGAAAAGTCTCCGTTTTTGCTGAAATGTCTCCGCTTTTTTAAATTTTCGTCTCAAAAAGCTAAAATGTCTTCGGTTTTGCTTTTCGGAAAACCACCCCTTGCACCATAATTTCTTCCTGAATCCGAATCTGTTAAGATCTGATCGAAATAGTTTTTATGAGCTGAGATATACATTAAAGTAGGTAAGTGGAGAACATTTCTGTCTGATGTACTCAAAATAGCAACATATCAACCAATGATAATTATTTCGATCAAATCTCAACGCATTCGGATTCAGGAAAAAATTATAGTACAAGGGGTGAATTTTCGAACACCAAAAACAGAGACAGTTCAGCTTTTGAAGACAAAATTTAAAAAAGCGGAGACAGCGGGCTTTTCAGCTAGAAGCGGACATTTTTCAGATTTATCCGTGAACAACTAACTTGAGTTATCTCGACCTTTCACTGATGACACATGCGCTTGTGGTGCACCTACTAGTAAATCGTCGCCTTGAGCAAAATTTGTTGGTTCTTTGGGCAAAAACCACTGCGAAGAACCAGATTCCAAGCCGAATTTTCCTATAATAACTAAATTAAGAGGCACAAAGTTGAACATGCGTCACTTCCTGTGCACAGTACGATTAATATTTCTAATTATATTGGTTGTCGGAAACGTCTACAGTGACGTGCAAAATATTCTTATCTATCGAAATTTCAAATAATTTTTGATGGGTTTCACATATAAAATTTTTTGATATAAAAAGTTTATTGTAAACTCATCAACTCATCACCGACCAAGCCCCCTGCGCCCCCTTCGGGGCTTGAGAGTTACACACTTCTTACTTACACATGATTCCGAGAAGTACTCTTGATCATAAAAGTGCATATAGAGTCTTTTTTGCCACGGCCCAAGTTCAAAAACATGGCAAGCCTAAAATTAGGCATTACCGTCAAAAAAAATTTGATTGAAAAGTGGCCCCTTATTATTGCCTTGGTAGGTCCGAGGATTCGGAGGGGTATGTCGAAGTAGCGCCGAAATTTATATAAATCAGAGCTCGGAGCTGTTCTTGTTCTTAAGATTTGTCCCTATTTTGGGATTCAAAATCTTAGATCTTAAATTTTAGAACTCTACATCAAAATCTTATTTTTTAGCTCTAAAAGAGCTAAAAAACCGGCCAAAAACATATTTGGAGTCAGTTTTAACGGCACTAACTCACCTTACGTCTGAACCAACAAAAACAACGGAGCAAAGCTTAGAGCTAAGAACGTTATCTATTTTGGTATTTTTACCTTTGCAGTAAAACGAGAAAATGTGCAGAAAAGTAACAAAGATAAGTGCGGTAAGGAAAATTTCTCCCACCCTCTTTAATAAAATCAATGCAATATTTGAGTGAAAAAAGAGAATTGCAGTGAGAAGAAGGAGGCATGACAAAGGGACAAGAGGCGAATTCCTGATTTGTGCAAAACAACAACAATATACCGCCTGATTTATTGCAGAGAGATGGGATTAAAGTCACAGAAGAGTCACCGAAAAGGTGGTGCTCAGCGGGTGTTTAGAGTCTAATCGACTTTTTGAGCAACTATTGGGGCATTTTGGTATTTATTTGGATGGTGGTTGACCTTGCTAATTTGCAATCATTTGTTTTTAATCCGCTCTATACAAGTAAAATTGAATAAATAACTTAAAGAACAAATAAATTTCTAGGGTTGTCGAGTAATAAAAGTTATTTTAACCCATTTTACACCCTATATACAAAGCATTGTAAGGAAAGTTACCATTTACTTTGTAGCTCTTCTCACTAGCAAGGAGTGGTTACTTACTTCATAATGATCTGCTCAGAACACACGTGACGAAATTCAAAACCATAATTATTTCAGAATTTTTAGCAAATTGTTTTTGTTGGCTACAAAGTAGTTCTCATCTCAAAAATCACATCAAAAATCTGTCTGGTGATCTTGCAATAAAATTAAGAAAATTAAAATTAAGAAAAAATTAAACCAAAACTCAAAAATATCCGCAGGGAGAGTAAGGCAATTTTTGGTAAGTTTTGTTACCTGCCGGCATCAATGGGTCAAAAACAATATTTTTACTAAAAATTTCGAGTATTCGACTCGATACTCGAAATTTTCGAGCGTCGAGTACTCGACTGGGGACAACTCGAACGTGATAGATTGATAACATTAATAAAAGAGTACCCACCTAGATTAGTTATGAACTCCTGTACAAAATTGGCTTGCTGTTGGCTTGTACGCGTTTTGCTGTTGTTGAAGACACTGTTAAAGGCCACCTGCATTAAGTTCATCTGCTCAGCTGGCACATTGGCTGAATTGGCATTGAAAAAGTAGTTAGAGACTAGTTCATGCACTTTGTTGGCCTCACTTCCAACTGCGGGAAGGCTGGCGGGAGGTGGATCATACTTATTTGGCTTGATTTCTGTGGGCTGAGGCACTTCTTCTATACTCTTTGGCTCTACAGGCTGAGTACGTTCCTTGGCTGCTGTAGTAGTTGTTGCACACACTTTGTGATATCTGAAAAAAATATGTTTTTAAAAAATAAGCTTGATAACATTTTCGTTGGTCACATTTAGTCATCTAACAAGAAAGATGTTAATTTTTTGATCGCTGTTGACAAAAAACGAGGTTATGATGTGAAACAGCGTAGGTCTTTGCAAGCAATTACGTTGACCACATAAATTCATACCAATTTTTTCATGGAAAAATCTGAAAAGTTGCCCCATATTGCTGAAAAGTTGAATTGCAGTTTCGAATACCCATGCACAGCGCTTAGATGGAGGAGATAACTTCATATTCGTGTTTCTCGACCCCGATTTAATGAGAGGGTGAAGCTGTCTGTTTTTTCAAAAATGATTTTTTCGATCCACAGGGAAGGTGGGGGTTTATCATGGGTTTTTAGTCAAAATTTCAAAATTCAAATTGGGGCCTTCTGAATTTAATGGAGAATACGGGCTCTATAGGGAAGGGGGGCTTGCCTAAAACTCACCAAATAGAGAACTGACCAATAAACTATTTGGTAAAAAAGAGAGCTGACCAAAAAAGGATCTGACCAAATAACAATTAACAATTATTTAAATTTTAAGTTGTTTGGCCAATCGTATATACGGAAAAAGAATATTTGTTCTACGCCTGTTTTCATCAGAAACCATAGTGATCTTTTTCACAGTCTTGTGACTGTTTTTTTGTTCAGATGATGGTCTATTGCAGCACAGATGAAGCTACAACTTCAGAAGATGAAGAAAACACACGTCAGACATTGAGATGTCAATTATTCTTTGCTTAAAGTGACCATGCATTTCCAGTAGAACGTCACCAAAATCCGGTTGCTAGTTGTTCGCAAACTTCAAGAGGAAGAACTAAGAAGAGACAAGCTGCAGTGATGCCAGAAGTACAGCTTCAGTTCATTCAAAGTCAAAGGGGGAAACCTCTCGCAGTACATGAAGGTGACTTAGGTGAGCAAAGACGCTGATGGAACAACCCACTGGCGCTGTACAAAACGTAATCAAGGATGCAAGGTATCTATCGAAACGAATGAGGAAAAACAGTGCGTTGGAATCAGCAATGGAGGGCACAGTCATGTGACAGAAGCTTTTGATCTAGAAAAGAAACAAATTTATTCCCGAACAGCTGAACTGGCTAGGCAGAATGCAATATAATTTTTCACTCTGGTGATTAATCTGATTTGTGTTCAGGGAAAAGCTTGTCAAATATTCACAGAAGTTACGCTGAAGGTTTCGGATGAAGCCGCTGCAAATGTGGATCAGCTAAATATAGCTCGATGCGTCTACTACCATCAGAAGGTACCCGGGAACAATTGTTTGACTAGATTTTTTTAAACTTAACTACTTCAGAAGCTTGATGACAGTCCTCAAGTCAGCTGCTCACCTGACGAAATGATCATCCCAGACGACATGAAGAAGTACAAAAATCAGCAATTCGTCTACTTCGACAATGGGCCAAGACTTCGACGCATCATCAGTAAATTTAAGACTATTTAGACTGTCTAACCATGTTTTTCAACATGGTCCGTGGCAAAAAGAGCCTCTATATGCATTTTATGACCAAGAGTATTGCTCGGAATTATGTCTAAAGCAGGTGAGTGCCCGAAGGGGGCATGGGCTTGAGAGTTGAGATGCACACACCCACATACCCACATACGTGGGCGTGTGTGATTAGTGGCCCCCCTTTATTCCGTTCCCTTCCCTATACAGCCCTTATTTTTATAAATTCAGAAGGCGCCAATTTGAATTTTGAAATTTTGACCAAAAAAACCATGATCCCTCCTGTGGACCGACAAAAAAATTTTTGGTCAGAATTCAAAAAACAGTCGGCTTTCTCATGAAATCGGGGTCGAGAAACACGAATATGAGGTTATCTCTTCTATCTAAGCGCTCTGCGGGGGTCTGGGGATTCTAAACTCAAGCCAAAAGTTGCAAAATGTAAAAGTATGAACCAAATTTTTTCTGCTTTCGCTTACTTATTTTGATTTACATTTTTTGAAATTATAAATGATACCTCGTTATGAACTAGAATCTCAAAGCTACATAATCGAGTGATCACTTTAAAAAAGGTAAAAATTAAAGTGTTTCAAATTTTTCTGACACTTTTAGGCGGTCATAACTTTTTTTAAAGGGTGTTTTTTGAATTTCTGTGGACGCAGATCGACTCAGTTCTTAAGGACAATTTTTTGGTATATAATGTAAAAACCACGATTTTTGCTTGGTCCCCCCTGTTGTTTTGGCCTTACCCATCCAAAGGCCACCTACAGACCAGGAGCCAAACAACAGGGGGGACCAAGCGAAAATCGTGGTTTTCACATTGTATATCAAAAAAATTGTCATTAAAAACTGAGTCGATCTGCGTCCACAGAAATTCAAAAAACGGTCTTTAAAAAAAGTTCAGAAAAATTTAAAGCGCCCTGTATTAAGCTAAAAAGTCTTGTGCTAAGAAGACTTCGTGGTTTAACTCTTTGATGTGTTTCATTGTTATTTTCATAAAGATTAATCCGAAATTGTTTGATAGGTTTCCGAATTGATATACCAGAAAAAAGATTTTGAAATTCATTAGATAATTATATAGCATTTATTCATTTTATTAAAGATTCGTTTAGAAAGTTACTCATCATAACTTTTGTGGGGTTCCCAAAGGTAGTCTCAAAACAACTTGCCAACTATGTGCAGGGTTTGACAGCACTTTTTCAACAAGCTGTAAAATCTTCAATTTTGGCATTTCAGAAATTTTTTGTGAACTGTTTTGTAGATTTTGCCGTTCTGCGTATAAAAGTTCTAAAAAAAATTCTCAAATGCTAAAAATGAAGATTTTACAGCCTGTTGAAAAAGTGCTGTGAAACCCAGCACCTAGTCGGCAAATCATTTTAAAATAAAACCCCATAAACCCATAAAACAGATCAAAATCAAAATATCCCTAAAATTTGCAGTGTGAAGTGCTGTACAGAAGTTCAGTGATTAGGAGAAAAATTTGCATTGTTGGGCACCACTTGTAATAGCCTGGGCATGCCTTTTTAAGAAGTTACTATATAACTTTATAAAAATTCGCCAAGTTTTTAAAATTTCCTACTTTTTCAGCTCACTTTAATTCGTTTATACAGTCGACTCTCCCGGCAACGTACCCACTGGAGACTGGCCTTAGCTGTACATTGCTGGGAGCGTACGTTGCCGAGGTCGTATGTTGCCGGGAGATTCGACTGTATTGTTTATAAATTTTATTTTTGTGAGTGAGTGTTTTTAAGCTGTGAAGCGCAATTAAAAAAATATTAAAAATATTTACTTGAATGGATTTTTGCGGACCGCAGCATTTGCTGGCTCACTCACACCCGTTTGTTTAGGCACTTGAATTAGAGGCTCTTTATATCCATTCTCTTCAACCACCAGGGCAGGAGCCGTATGGGTTGCAGTGTTGACCACTCCAGAAGTAGCAATGAAATTGGACAGAGCATTAGCCACAAAATCCTGTTCCATCATTTTTTCATTGTCTACACCCAGAGCCATCAACATTGAAGCAATTGATGCACTACTCAAATCACTGGCCATAGAACTGTCAACTATAGGTTCAACCGCTGCATCAACGCTGGCTGTCTCAAAAAACTGAGTTGGCTCGCCACACAGCATTTTGTTCAGAAACTCTATTGAAGGAAAATTGTAATCAGTGGTATTTATCGGCTGATTGATGGAAGGCATAGAAGACACAGGAGCTGTGTTGATAGCGTCAGAAGGGTTGGCTCGGCGACGCTTTTTGTCCACTCGAAGTTTCTGAAAAAATCATAAATGAGTCAGAAAAACACAGCTTCAGTGTTTGTTGTAAGTATCGGGTTGTTCAGAAATATCGCGACCACCCTTGAACATATTTGTTTTTGAAGTTTTTCAATTTTTTGTGCCTTAGCAACTATAATAACGATGTGATAACAAATCTATCATGCGGTCCCTCAAGGCCATCTAAAATTCACCCCAAATGCCTTGGTCCCTCAAGGCCATCTAAAATTCACCCCAAATGCCTTGGTCCCTCAAGGCCATCTAAAATTCACCCCAAATGCCTTGGTCCCTCAAGGCCATCTAAAATTCACCCCAAATGCCTTGGTCCTTCTGTGGTTTTCGGCAACTTTCAATAGGCCATAACTTTTTTTTGAGACGGACGACCCCAACTTTTAGCATTTTCTCACTTAAGTAAATACCCCATGCCGTGTCGAATGGTGCGATCAGATTTTCGATACGATAAGCGGAACACCCCTTACAATTAAGTGTGACAGACAGACACAATCCAGTTTTTGAATTACAAATTTGGCGTGGTAATGTCACGCGTCGTTCGATTAAAAATGATGCATAAGTATTCTTATTCAAACCATGCTTACATTTGGAACAGGCTGGGCCAAGCGCTTCCGCGGCGAGCTGACCTTCCTTCTTTTAGCACTGAGCACCATTTCTTCTATAGGCGGTTTGGAACACGACTGACTTATGGCATTCAAAAATTCCGCAAAGTCCACATTGTCAAAACTGTTTGGCAGATGAAAATAAGGCTGGTTGGAGGTAGATTCTAAATAAAATATTAAATTAAAACGTATCTTTATTAAAATAATAATGAAAACTTTACCAAAAAGTTGAGCACTCTGCATAGTCGCTTCAGTGTCGGAGGTGCTGCTAAAAACAAAATATGCTGCAAAGCTATTAAAAAATTTAGGTTTAATTTGGTCTGGTATATTTCTCTTTCTATTAATTTTTTTGGTATATTGGTATTTAAAAATAACTGTTCGTAAAAATTGTTCGATTCTAGGAGGAAATCCCCATTTTAAAAACTTAATAAAAAACAACTGACGGTGAAATGTTGGGGTCCACGACAAAGACTGGTTCTTGGCTAGTTGTTGGCTGGTCTTTTGTGATTGAATCTGAAAAATTATTAATCAAAGTGATAATTATTGGAAATGCGCCATAAGAAAATTTTTTGTCAGAAATATTGAAAAGCTAAACAAATTTGCCTAGATGAATTTGTTCTAAATTTCAAACAGCTTTTAGTTGTTTAATTTAGCAGGTTGCCTGGTAATATCCGTGCCCAAATCGCAGTCACCTGTCGCTTCGGATGGGTTGCAAAATATTTTGATTTATAAAACTTCCAAAAAAAAATTTGCTGGGCTTCACACATCAAATTTTCTCTGAAAAAGTCAATTTTAGAACCTATCAAAATTTATTTGAAATTTTCAATAATAAAAATATCATGCAGCTTATCAGTTACGCCAGGTCAATTAGTGTCGGCGCAGAAATTATCCGGTATACGGCTGGAAAAGCCCGGGTCTCTTAGCTATCGCTAGATTCATAAAGCGTTGAAAGTGCTAGTTTTCACATGTTTAAAGCAAGACAATTATCTATTCTGGTTTTTACTGTGCTAAAAATGTGCTCTTTATCCAGTGCTCATTGCTGCGATATTGACTTAAATAAATGATAAGATTTGAATTAAAAATCTTTTCAATAAGTACAGATCTAAGCCATAAATCAGTAGTTTTTTGAAAGAAGAGTCCAACAAAAATTTTGTGTGCAAAAGCAATGCATAAAGACATGACTAGCAGCTTTGAGGCAAAAAGACCAGGAAAAAATTGTTTGCAAAGCTGTTCATGTATGAATATACACTCATGTTAGCTTGTAAATTAGGACGGAAAAACATAATTTTGTTGTACATATTCTGCCGTATTTCAATTGTACAGCTAATTGACCGTTGGATAAGAAATTTGTAAATTACCTTTACAGTCAGCTGGCTTTTCCACCTGCTCGTCATCGTCGTTACCATCAGC
Organism: Ditylenchus weischeri; assembly: GCA_029231635.1. Taxonomy (NCBI): domain Eukaryota; kingdom Metazoa; phylum Nematoda; class Chromadorea; order Rhabditida; family Anguinidae; genus Ditylenchus; species Ditylenchus weischeri. The sequence goes on from JAMRYI010000318.1 coordinate 92,125, forward strand.
ACAAAAGACCCGTGAAAAGGAAGGCACTGAGAAGTCGGCATTTGTGTTGAGCACAGGCTGCAAAAATTACTGTTAGATCAGATATTTTATACTTTATTCTGCACCTTCCAAGATAAAAAAAGCTGAAAATAGATTGTTTTAAAAATAAACGTATAAACTAGGATTTAATGTTTTACGAAAAAATATTTGTTACAGTGACTAGTAAATTGACCATGTTGTAGAAGATAGTTTAGATAGAAGCAGTGTTTTCAAAGGTCAAGGTAAAACTTGACTTTAAAACATCAAGGTCGTTTTTCTCGATTTTTTGTGAGGAAAACGGGTCTGAATTTTTTTCCCTACTTCCTAGAGTCTAGATTTTGCGCTGAACAAAACGTACTTTTCAGAATAACGATATCATTTTTGTACGATGAGATATTGCCTAAAGTCAAGGTAAAATCACCTTGATTTTACCTTGACCCTCAGTAGGGATAGGGAAAAAAATTCAGACCCGTTTTCCTTACAAAAAATCGAGAAAAACGACCTTGATGTTTTAAAGTCAAGTTTTACCTTGAACTTGACTTTTGAAAACACTGGATAGAAGGTAATTTTGCCGTACAATTTTTTTTACATTTAAAATCGAAAAAAAATTGGTTAAATATATTGGCACAGAAAAAATGAACCCAATTAAGTCATTTAAGGTAGGCATGTCCATAGGTAGTACGTTTAGGAGGCCTGACCTGAGCAAAAACATTTTGACCTGGCCCATCGCAATTTTTTTCTAAGGAAAAATTTGGAATATATATAATCAACGATGAACGCAAATATTTGTTATAAATATAAAATATTTTGCAACCCATTGGAAAATGTTTGATTCTTCGGTAACGGAGTATTGAATTGTCTATTGGCTTGCATTTAAAGGACTGTGTGGTTCGACACTTTGATGGTTTCTGGTCATTTAACCTGCCAAATATTAATATTGGACCGTGAAAGAGATTTCGATCAAATAAAGATTCTGAATCTTTTCATTCTAAACCAAAATTTTGTTGCTTTACACAGTTTAATTTTAAACCAGAAATTTATATACGTCATTTTCTTTGTTTCAACCCCTTTTCCATTTAATTTTAGGATGGAATATTCCAATAGACAGGATACACTGTAAGACGACCCCTTAAAACACTTCGAAATTATGTTATTGGAGCACGCAAAATTTTTTTTTACTAAAATTTGACTGTTTACTTTGGGGACCTAGACAAACCACTTTGTATAGATATATTCTACCTTGTTTAGTCACTGGAGCTGGGCAAAAGAGGAAGTGGAAAGAGTCATAAGTCGACGCCTCTTATTTTTTATGATTTTTTTGTTGATGGGTTTTTAAAACTGAAATACCGACCAGTGTTTCATCATCGTCCCCAAAAGCAGAGTCCGGTGACTGCAGAGTTCTTTTTAGCTCTCTGGAGTTTGGTTTGTGCTCCAGACCTCTAGCACCTTTGCTAATCATCCTCAAAATGGGTTGGACACGACTCAGCTAGCACCATAGAACAATAGCAGAAATTGAATAATCAAACAATTTGTCACCGCTCTTAATCAGTCGTCTGCAAATAAATCTTATGAAAAAAATAATAAATTTTGCTTTCAGTCGTCTTTTGACATTACTAATAAGCATTAAGTTTAGTGTTGTTACCAGTGTTTGCACTCACCCTGATTTTCAGGCAGTGAGTGAGAATGAAAATATTTCGGGGCAGTGAGAGTAGAAAAAAGAGAGTAGGTGAGAGTGAGTGAGCTCACTGAGATTCTCACTGCGAGTGATAATAACTGGAATCAAAAAAAAATAAATTTTAATAACTAAAGCCATTGTAATTTTCATTGATAACTAGTAAATGGTTTTAGAATTAATGTAGACAAATGTTTTTAACAGATCAAATTTTGTCGTGCTCCTATGCCAGGTAGTTGCCAATCCACATTGTGAAAAGCAGCGTTCGATAGTGCCGCTAGTGGCACTATCAATATCTCTAATGCCAATTCAGCAGAAGCAAACATTGTTTTTGATTAATAAGTGTTAATTTTCTCTCTTTCATTTTTGAATCGAGGTGTACGCATCGCTTTGATTTTAATGAAAATGTGTTGATTTTAGCCTTAAACACAAAATGCAATTCTCACTCTGTATTCACTGAGAATGAAAATATTAGAGTGAGTGAGAATAAAAGTCGAAAATTAAGTGTGGGAGTGAGTGGGCTCACGCAAACACTGCTTGTTACACAGTTAACTCGAATTTTCAAAAAAAATTTGACCTTTTTTGATGATTTTATGTGTATTTTTTTACAAAAGTTTGTGGGTCAGTGACCTAGACTTTTAGTTGGGGGGTCACATACTCAAAATTCAGTAAAAAATACACATAAAAACATCAAAAAAGGTCAACATTTTTTGAAAATTCGAGTTAACTGTGTGAAAACCCTAATTAAGTTACTGCTCCGTTGATTGCACAAGTTAATTTACAATTAATTATTTTTGGCTCAAATGTTGAAAATGGCCATAAGGCTATTTTTCGAGCTAGCTATTCTGGCCGTCTGACTATGTTTTTCAAAAAAGGTTTCCGTATTAAAAAGTATGTTGAACAACTAATTTTATGATAGCAACGCAATTTTTTTCATATGTGAATCCAAATCTTAATATTTGACCCACCCAACAAACGCCCTTTCAACGTTATTTTCGCACAAATTAAAAACAAGAAAATTCGGCCAGTGCTATCAATAACTAAAATACTAAAAATCAAAATAAAAGGACCAAAAATCTGCGTGTCCTCTTAATCAAGTGTCTTGAACAGCAACAACAACTACTAATACAAAATATTTATAATGTGCATATTCCTTAAAGAGAGTTGATGCTCCTTTTTCTCGGAAACCTGTTTTCCATTTTCCTAGCCAAAAAATAATTCTCTTCCATCTAAATAAAACAACTACAACTAATATTAAAATAAACAACAGCGTTGTCTATTTTGCTTCTCTTACAAGCAAACGTGAAGAAAGAAAAATTTGACTATCCCAACAGAAAAAGTTGCTATCAACATTTATATAACCCATAGGAAAAATATAACGGACCATTTATTCATAAAGCTTCGTTTTATTGGCTGACGATCTTATCAAAACGGGGTGCTACTTCGATATACCCCCCCCCCTCCCGGAAATTGACTTTTCAGGAGTGTCTGAAAACAATTTTTGGAGTCAAAATTTTACTATGAAAAGCTTAGAAAAGCAATTCAAAGAGGGACAAAGGGCTGTATAGGGAGCGTAAGGCACAAATAGGGGCCACTTTGAGGGCCTTTTAGAGGATCCACTAACAAGAAGATGTTGAACATAATTTTGTTAACTGGGGCCTACCGCATTAATAAACTCTGGTATGCATGTTTTTTCATGCATCCAGAGTCACTTTCCAGTGATTTGTGTCCAAGGTATGTGGGTGTGCGCATCTCAACCCCAAGCAACCAAGCCCCCTGCGCCCCCTTCGGGGCTTAGGGGGCTTACACACTCACTTACTTACACATGATTCCGAGAAGTACTCTTAATCATAAAAGTGCATATAGAGTCTCTTTTTGCCACGGCCCAAGTTCAAAAACATGGTGAGGCAGGCAAAAATTAGGAATTACCCTCAAAAAGATTGATTAGGAAGTGGCCTGTCACATAAAAATTTCAGTATGTTGAACGGGTTTCATTGTCAAAAATTATTACAGGAATTGGGGTAAAATGCTTGATGAGTTTCTAAAATCGGACTTGGTATCTCGCAACTTTTATTTTAAAAACCTATCAAACATTTCTGTTTCAATTGTTCTAATAGTCAGGTAGTCGCTGTATTAGGCAGCTATTGAACTGAAACTGACGGCTCAGGAATGTCAAGTTGTTTTCGAATGACTCTCTAGGGTGTCGAGGTATAAGAGACTGTAAAACTATTGAATACTGTAGAGCTATTATTAGACTAAATACAGTAATACAGCGACTACCTGAAAAGTCCGCAATTGACATAGAATGATCAGCGCTTTTAATTTAAAAAAGTTGCTTTCGGTTTCATTTTGGAATTTTTTTCGGAAATGTTTCGTGAAAATTTTTTCGCACCAATTTACTTTATTAAAGGAAAACTGAAAGCTGCTAAGGGGGTAGTGTCGACACAAAAAAATTTATCCCAAGTTTTTGTTTAGGGCCATATTTTGTCGACAACTCGGTTTTGCAATTGAGACAAACTTGTTCAGGATTGAAAGTTGGAATCAAAATGGAAAAGGGAAAAACCATCGCAAAAAGGGGCCGGAGTGCCTTATATGTCATAGCCCGAAAAGTGGTTTTGACCACTTTTTTGAACTTATCTTGTCGTAATTAGTACGAAAAACATGTTTTTCACCCGGACGATTATTTGTGGAAAAATATTTTTTTGACCAAAAATGATCATAAATGATCAATAAATGATCATAAATATAGTTACACATCCACCAATTCACATGGCTGCTGTATGTAAAAAGGGGGAATGAGAGTGTTAAACTTTAGCATATTGTTCGGATTAGTCTCTAAGGTGATTGGGGTGCGCATCTCTAAGTCTCAAGCCCCGCGCCCCCTGCGGGGGCGCGGGGCTTGGGCTGACTTGAATGCGCACCCCAAGCACCTTAGAGACCATACATCTCAAAAAGTGGGCTATGTAAGTGTACAACAACACTTGCATAGCCCTGCTTTACATGTGGTAGGCCGGCCATGAGAATTGGATGCTCACCCGCCCCGAACAGTGGACAATATGATCAAAAAGTGGTTATTTATGATCATTAATGATCTTTTATTGATCATTTATGGTCAAAAATAATTTTCAAAAAATGTCGTCGGGTGAAAAAACATGTTTTCGTACTATATACGACCAGATAAGTTCAAAAAAGTGGTCAAAACCACTTTTCGGGCTATGACATATAAGGCACTTTAGCCCAAAAAGGTTGATTATTCTTTTATTGTATTTCGATTTTCAGGGCAATTTTTTAAGAAATTTCAAAATTCTGATATTGGTGATGCTAATCCAACTTTCAATCCTGAACAAGTTTGTCTAAATTGCAAAGCCGAGTTGTCGACAAAATAAGGCCCTAAAATCCTCATTTAAAAAACACAAAACTTGGGATAATCTTTTCGTGTCGACACTATCTCCTTAACAGCTTTCACTCCTCCGTTAAAAGTGTTTTCACGATCTGAGCTATGTTTTCAATTTTTTAACACACATATTTTTTCACCTTTGCTTGGTGCGTGCTTCCCTTGCTAACTCTTCATAGGTACTTAAACTGCAAACAAACAGATTTTGTAAAAATGTGTGATGGGTTTAATTATTTTTGTAAATCCTTATCTATACTCATTTTCACTTTTTGCTTAAAATTACAACTACAGCCCAAAACACTAAAATAAATAACGACATTTGTCCGCTGTCTTATTTGCCTCTTTTACAAGCAGAGAAAGAGGAAATTTGACTATTCTGTTAAATCAATTTGTGAATGATTAAAAGTGGGGAGAAGAAAGGAGAAATAAGTGGTTGAGGGGAAAGGCTTTTATGCTAAGCAAATTAGAAGAGCAGCCAAGGAGTACTACTACTACTAAACTGGCCTTTTATTCTTCAACCACCACCACTTTTTCGGTTGAACAATTAATGTGGTATTATTGTTCTAATGCTGAAACAAAAGAATGTGTGCTCGCAACATTCAAATTTGCGGTATTTGTTTTTATACGGATGCATTGGTTGTGGAGGGTCCAAAAAGAAAAATGATGAAATATTGTTGCCTACTTGTAAAAATAGTTTGAGGACGAGTTTTAGCAGGAATTTTTATTTTTATATAATCGAAAGAATTTGTGATTTTTTTATCACTAAATAGTAGGGTTTTTGTTATAAAATTTTATAAGCAGGTGTTAGAAGCGTGATATTTCATGATTGGTATCCAGCAGGAAAAAAGCGCAAGCACAACTAGTGTTGTCGGGGGTAGTCTTATTTAGAACCGGCGACTTTTGCAACAGGCTGTAAAATCTTCATTTTTTGCGTTTCAGAAATTTTTTCAACCGTTTTATGCAGAAAGGCAAAATTAAAAAACTACAGGGTGGGTCAAGAAATTCACCACCCCTGACAACCATTAACACGGCCTTGATACAGCCTACCAGTCAAAAAGGTATTCTCTTTGAATTTATTTGTCATTGTAACGTCAATGCGATCTGGAAAAAATACGCTATTAATAATTTTTTTAATAATTAATTGTTGGGTTTAAAAAGTCAGGTCCATAGGCGCACCCAGGCAGGGCTAGACAAGGCTGTAGGACAACGCCACCAACCCCCAATCCCCCCGACCCACTTGGAAACCCTTCCAACATTTTTATTCCAATTGTTCTTATGAAACTCATTTTGTATTTCCTCGATAAATATATATAAAAAGATCAAATTTTATCAGACCCACAAATTTTTATCTGACAGATAAAAATTTCAAGGCTAAAATGGGTGAAATGTGTATTGGGCATAATCTCGAAAATCTAAACAAAGATTTCTGGTCTTTTATTGCCCAAAGTAGTTTTCCGAAGTGTAGAATCTAATGGTTTGCTTCATTTGAAGATCAGCTTTGAAAGTACTCGTCATCTAGGAAATGGACTATTTTTTAGGGGTATACATCCCCAAAATCTCATATTTTTTCATTTTCTGTCTGAAGCTGACCTGCTTTTAGAAACGTCCATTGTTTTACTGGTGCATGCTAGTATGAAGAGTGGGCTATCATTTGAAAAAAAGACCTGCTCAATTGATTTATAAAAGTAAAATAATGGGGCCTGAAAATATCAAAGGTATATACCCATACCCTCATTCCTTTAATACGGCCATTAACTCAAAAAATTTACCTTTGCATGGAATAAAAGTTACACGAGCAACACAAATCAAAACAGCAATCACATCAAACCCCATCTCCTCCACCCAATGCAAATTATTCTGCCCCACTCTTATCACCCCCATCTCTTTGCACTGCCAATGCTCCAATTTTACTTATTTTTTGATTGAAAATCAACTAATTGGAATCGGGTAAGAGAGACTTCTTCCATTTTCTACTTCAACCACTAATTTATGAATTATTTAGCGAGAATCAATTATTCTGCACACCGTCAGCAGTATAGTCAAAAAACAATACGAGAAGCAGAGTGGAATGCAGTCGGTAAGAGTGAATCGAGGGCTCAAGACGCTGCTCGGTTGCACAAATAGCAAAAACAGTTAACTGGGGAAGAAGTTGATTGAGAAGAGGTCGGCCTCGGCCTCTTTCTCTCGCTTTTATTCATTCAGCGAAATATTTATGGAAATTGAGACAGATAAGTTTTGCACAAATCATGACTGCATTATTGATATGCAGTGTTTAGCTCGCTGATATATTTGTCTATATAAGACAGATATGTTGACAGTGCCTTGACAATTGTCTTAAAAGTAACTGTGTAGATAATTGCCAAAAAAACCAATATTTAATTTTTTAAAATTTCCTGTACTAAGAGCACATAAAATGAATCAAAGCTTAAGTTTAAATAGTAACACTGCAATTCCACTTAGGATGTAACTTGAGAATATACAAAAAACATAAACAAAATTTTTTGGAGGTTATGCAGAAAAAAATGTATTTAGCCCTTACTACTTTTAAAATAATTTCAGAAAAGTAATGTAGAACCAAAAGGTTGGAACTTCAGTTTTGCCTCCTTTTTTTAGCTTGGCCCCACCCTAAATATGAAATGTTTATTGTATATAACGGAGAAGAGGGTAAGCAAGGAGAGACAGCCAAGTAGTGACAATGAAAAAACAACAACAACAAAAATAATAAAATAAGAATACTGGTGTGCTGGTGACTGGAAATAAGATCACAAGACTACTTTACCCTTTGGAATTTGGCAATGACTAAAACTATAGAAGGTGATGTTGGTGAAGTTGCTAATATATATATAGGATTAAAACTGAATTTTCACTACACAACAATTATGGTATACCACTTTCTTGCGCTTTCCACGTAAAGTCCCTACGGGGTCTATAAAGCGCCGCGAAAAGTCGTTTTTGCCGCATTTTTCACGAAATTACCGGGTCTGACTAAACGCAAAGTCTTTCTTAGGCGAGCCTGACACCTTTAGAGTCACTCACACACCACCCTCAGGGTCTAGTCCCCTAGTCCCCAACTCCCACGAGCTTTACTGATTCCAGTTTTTAGATTTTGGTTAAGCACTAACAAATCTCGAAATCGAATTCAAATTTTTCCAATTTTTGGAGGTTCGAAAAATAAGCGCGCATGCGCGCGTATTGAAGGAAATACGGTAATAATTTTTCTGTGCAAATTTTTATTTTATTACCCGTCAAACAATTTTTCTTCAACTTTGGCAATAAAATTTTGATAGTGAAATCAATAGGTTAGTGAGCTAATGATGTAGCCAATTTTAAAAGTGTAAAACACGTATGAAAATATTATGTACCTTGTATGACCCGAATGACCCGTGTCCACCCGCGCACTTATGGAGCAACGCGATAGTTCATGGTCGATTATATCTGGCTGTCCGAAAAGTCTTACGACCTTTTGGTCTTACTTCATTATTACTTTATTAAATAATGGCCGTCAAAAAATAGAAATTATTGGGTTTTAAAAATACACAACTATCTAATCATTCAAAACACGCAAGTAAGTGAATAAGTAAGTAAGCAAGTAAACAAAAAATTTGTTTAAACTGCATCTTAGAGCCAGCTTTACCTGAGCACAGATTGAATTACTTTTGCTCCCAGTGCTGCTCAGTCAAATGTTAAACAAAAGTTAGGTGGGCTGCTGCTGCTCAAGAACAAGCAGCAGGAGCAGCCCGATTTTTGAATAGGCAGATGAGAGGCAGCCAAAACTTTCACTATCAACAACATTAAATGAATAATAAAGAGCAGGAGCAGCCATCAATGAGCAGCAGGCCGGCTGGTAGCAGCAGCAGCAGTCAAATGAAAAATTAGCAAAGCGGGGCAGTCTTAACTCCAGTCGAGATCAAAGTGTTTGCTGGACGACCAGTAGGCAGTAACCAAAACTGAATGGGAAATACTTAGACCAGCTGTTTGGTTGTGCAACCCAGAGAGTAATTTGACTGCTGCTGGGTGTGCCTGCTGATCTGCCTATAAGCATCAATTAAATTTTTTTCTTTGATCCATACACACCTGCTTGAATGTGCTTTTGTTTTTTTGTTTTTGGTTGGAAACTTGGTTTCTTGGGATAAAAGTAGAAATATACGAGGCTAAAACAGTAGCGCCTTCTGGACAATTATTTGGTATTGGAGGATGAGAACATGAACCTTTTTTGACGTGCAAAAGGTGTCCCAAAAGCGGTTTGACAAGATTAAGGATTGTTTGACAAGGCAAGGGTAGTCTTATACGACTTGCGGACTAGTTGCTGGGTTTGAAAATCTTCATTTTGGGAATTTCAGAATTTGTTTTTGAACTGTTCTGTGGATTTTGCCGTTCTGCGTAAAATAGTTCAAAAAAAAAGTGTTTTGAAATGCTAAAAATGAAAATTTTAGTGCCTGTTGAAAAAGGTGCTGTGAAACCCAGCAACTAGTCGGCAAGTCGTTTCCACACTACTCTTGCCAACCCTATCAAAGTCAAAGAAAATCGAAACATCCATTGAAATTTTCAATATATGAGATAAAAAAAATTTGTTTGGTGGTATTTACATAAGTAATTATTGAGCTAAGTTCCGTAACAAAGTTTTTGGGGTTAGGACCAAGATTCTGAAAAATGAAAAGTAAGATCCTGTTTAAATCCTGGTTGAAAAACAAGTTTTAGCACTAATATCAGTTGATGGCCGAGGTCGAGGTCCAACACAGCGTCGAAGTTTTTTATTAAATAAAATATCCAAAAATATGAATAAGATAGAAAAATTTCGCAATAAATTACAACAAGGAGACAGTTTCGTCTATAAGATAACAACAAAAAGTTCTCTTCTCTCCGATGAAAATTGTCTTTCTTTTCTGTGCACTCATTTGTTGAATGACTAAGCATTTGCATAGAAGGAGTAAAATAGTAGTAGTAGTTTTACTACTGCTTGGCTACTGCCTCGAGTTTTGGTTGTTGGGTGTTTGAGAAAAAACCCGTTTGAAGATGTTTCACCTGTGCCTGTGCTTACTTCAAAACAAAACCATTTGGCTGGAGGGAAAAAGGTTTATTTATTGCCTTTGCATACATACACTTATTTAGATGGTAGTAGTAGTGATGGAAATTAGTATTCCAGACTGAGTTTTGAAAAAAACAATAGAGAATGATACAATTTTATAGCAGTAATCGAACAATTTTGAAATGTGAATTTGATAGCACTAGTTAGACCAACAAACTTCTGTTTTCAGCTTTCTTCAGCGTTACGAGTTATTTGGTACATTATGTGTGAAAAGAGAATTTAAACTAGGTCCTCTTGTAATTTAGATGTAAGAGAGGTTCACATACCGCATCGGAAAAAATTGCGATTCAATCTAGATCAATAACGCTTATCTAATGGGGTTTCAAAAATTTAAACTTATATAAATTAGAATGAAAATATTTACTACAATCTCGAATTCTTGGATGCTTTTCATCTTCTTTTCAGAGGTTGGAAGAACCGAAAAGAGATGTAGCGAAGGAAGTGACAGGAAAAGGTAAAGCAATTGAAGCCGGTGGAACCAACAATCAGACGGTTAAAAGCTTATATAGCGCGTTTGCCTTAGCCCGTCAATATATGAAACAAAATTCTGGTGATCCTGTAGTGCTTCGTCTTGCCGACGCATCGGATGGATATTCACACGAAGAGAGGCGAAAAAACAGATATACGATAATGTAAATAAACAGGCACAAATAACTAGTTATTATTGTCTAAACATTAATGTACTTCTTACATGGAACCGTTATTGTTGTTTGTTGAAAAAAGATGTTTCCGATAAGGGTTTGAGGTCATCAAGGCAAAAACTTCCGGTTTAGTATTGACCATTTTTTTCCAGAAACCTTCCGATATAGTGTACTCTCGATATAGTGTATAATTTTCCGGTCCTCGCGCACTACAGGGCGATTCAAAATCACTTTAACATTTAAAAAAAAATCGGACAGCATAAACACGTTGCGGCCCGCTTCCGAATTTTTGGGCCGGAAGTGTCCCCAATAAAGCCATTATAATACGGTGACAACAAATAACAGTAAACATGACAACAGAAAAAGATAACTACAACGGACTTTTTTCACTTAAAATGCCTTCCGCCAGCTTCAATACACGCTCAAATACTTCTCGGGAAATTCTCCACAATGTGTCGATTGCTGGATCTTGTTCCACTCAGATGCTGCTCCTATCTTTAAAGAAAAAGTCTGAAATTATAAGGAGAACTCGAAATCACTTAATCGAACCCGATAGACTTTTATCTTGCATTCCTCTTTCTTCCCTGTCCAATTCAGCTCTTGTTAGCGCCAGTGTTCTTAGAATCGACGAACCCCATTGCTGACCATTTGCCTTGCTACTCCAAACAGCTGCCCGATTCGCGCAAACAAGATACCTTAATGACGAAGATAAATGAAAACGGCGCGTAGCTCCTCTTATTTGACTGCAGCCATATTTGCAAAATGGATAGAAATTAAGTTGCTGAACCGACCTCGAGCGTAAAAAGAGAACGACAAAAATAAATGCTATGGATGAACTCAAGGACCAAAAAGGAAATGAGACACAAGTGTGGAAACAAGGCAAAAACAGGCGTATCAAACAACAAAAGAACAAGAAAAACTGAAATTTGAACAAAAATATTAAATTTGAAAATTTAACATGATTTTGAATCACCCTGTACACTGTATTGAGTGCAGACTGTACAGAACTTTAATTTGTGCGGAAATATTTTAAATAAGGAACATATTAAACAATGTGGTACTATTGAATTAGACCATGACTTTCATAAAGTCGTGGTAAATTCCTCGAAAGACACACATTATGCACATTATTTTCTAGTAATTGCGCGACAGATTTAGGGATGTCGTTCTTATTTTTTTTTTTGAACCGACGACTAGTTGCTGGGTTTCTGAGCACATTTTCAAGAGGTTGTAAAATCTTCATTTTGAGCATTTTAAACATTTCATTTGAACAGTTTTGCACAAAAAGAAAAAGTCTACAAAACTGTTAAAACGGAATGTCTAAAACGCTAAAAATGAAGACTTTACAACTTCTTGAAAAAGTGCTCACAAACCCAGCAACTAGTCGTCGGTTCGAAAAAAGACTACTCCGACAACCGTACACAGGTTGTCTTAACGACTGAGTAGTTGTTAGCGATAAGGTTGTAAAATATCTAAGAAAACCCTATAGGTTACATAATATAACAAAAGATTTTTAAGAAAATATGTGTGGGTGATTAAATTATTTTTTGTTGTCAAAAAATTACCGTCATTACCCAAAACTGTTTTAAAAGGCGAGGAATTTCAATAAAGTCAACTCTCGCCAATCGCTTCAGACATGCCAACTTTGTGATCAATGCTTAATCATGCTTAAATTAGTCTTTGATTATATGATCTTAAAATCCTTAGGTGGAATAACGCTGCGAAAGAGTTGGAACGGCTAGAGGGATTCGAAGAGCTTCATGGATAGACTTGCAATTGCTTGGCGCAATCAATGAAGAAGCCGAAATGGAGGACTACATGGAAGTGGATAACGACTTAATCACAGGTTGTGTTTATCATTTATTCAACATTATCAACCTTTATTTATTCTTTTTTCGCAGACACACTCACACTCGCAGAAATGGCGGATGAAGTCTCGGCCGTTGAAGAGGATGCCGATGAATCGGCCGACAGCGAAGCGATAGACGAAGTAGAAACCGAGGAGCCGGACATCACACGACAAGAAGCTCAGCGTGCCCTTAATATCGTCCGTCGATTCATGGAGAAGAACTACGCCGATCCTGCCATTCTCAAGCACAGCGATGCCCTGGACGAGGCCTTTTACCAAGAGCGCAGGAGAACGCAGAAGCAAGGCAAACTCACACATTGTTTCTCGGTTGTTTAATGATACTTTGGTTTTTATGTTACGTTTGAATAAAACTTTGAAATTGATTGTTTTTTGTGTGGAATAAGTCACAATGTAGCGGACTCTCGATATAGCGGCACCTCATATAATTTTTGGTTTAAAAACTCTCGTTACAATGGCACCTGCACTATAACGGCAGTTGGGCTCGGTTCCGTGAGGTGCCATTATAGCGAGAGTTGACTGTAATTACGCTTTTAAAATCACGTAAACGAGTTGAAAGAATAATATAGCTATAAAAATTTTATCTATTAAGAAAATAGAGCAAAAAGTATTAGACATACAAAAACAAAAGGAGCAGAGCGACTTGGAAAGGACGAAAAGTAATAAATGTGAGAGCAAGAGACAACTTTAATATGCATAAATTGCATTAGCATTCAAATTTAGCGCTAGCTAGTATTGCTAGACTAGTGTGTTTGTGTATGTCAATCAACACCTTCTCTAAACCACCTTATTTACTATTGATAGCTGTAAAGTGAACAAAAATTTACATATGCATTGCAAAAATGGATTGCACTGACCAGGGAACCTTCAGAGGTGTTTTTTTCAAAGACTTCATTGAGAGATTTTTTTGCAGATTCTTGTAGAGCACCCCAAAATTATATTATAAAGTGCTTCTGATATGTCCAGGTCCTTTGAAAAATCAGGAACAAATGGCCACCCAAAGTTGCCGAAAACATGGGTATCATGGTTTTCAGCCTACTTTTAAATTGCCCTTGTTCTACATATTTTTTGAGTATCCAACTTGTATGAAGTTTTTCGCGCATATCAGACTTATGGTAATTAGTATTTTGAAAAGCTGGTGACGTCTTTTCCAAAATCTGCCAAAGAGGCCGATACCTCAGTGTAGCGGCAATTCAAATAATAGCTGCCTTTTCTCAGGAATTTGAGTATTTTTTGTATTTCAGTTACAACGAAATGGTATTTTGACTGTTTATGAAAAGCCCAGCATCTTGGCTACAAAATGGTATATAAAACGTGTAAAATTATATAAAAATATTTAAAACATTTTTTGATGAAGATCAACATGTAAATGCCGATTTAGATGTATTTAGATGTCCTGCCAATATTCTTTGAAATATTTTTAAGTATGATATACGGGCAGGAGTAAAATGCTGCAAATCACATCGCGGCAATTCAAATTGCAAATGAACAAGATTCGAAGGTAGACTGTAGGATTAGTAAAAACTAATCTACTTTACGATTTATTCAAAAATTTGACAGAATAGACTTTTGGTGAAGATTTGACAATGATGTAGAAAAAAAGGTGCAGGCAGAAATGGAAAATTACTTTCTTATTTTTTTTTGTTGGCGGTACCATGCAACAGCCTTTGCAGTCTTGCACCTTCAAATTAAAGTAGGGAAATGAGAAATGGGCCATTTGGCTTACTAGATTACCGCGAACAAAGAATTTTAAGAAAACCAAAAATTTTTTTGAAAACCATGATCACTAAATGACAACTAAAATATAATGAAATACTATACAGGGTGCGGCAAATTAGCCGGGGGATTTGTTTCGGCCATAACTTCTTAAATGTTATTGTATTGGCGAGATTTTTTTTCATTCGAAAGAAGAATAAAAAGCAATTTGCCTTCATCGAGGTAGCTTTGCCAATATGCTTCGCATATGGTCTCGGCATATTGGCGAAAGTTTCCCCAATTTTCCCACATTCCATACCAGATCACTGTCCCGGCTTTTCGTTTATTGAAATAATCTTCCATTTCTCAAAATCAAACAAAATGAAGCTAAAGTTTGAACAGCGAGCGAAAATAAAAAAATTTGAGCATAAAGTGAAAATTTGGTGTTATACAAATCGCTTTTTATTATTCTTTCGCATGAAAAAAAAAATCTCGTCAAAACAATAAAGTCAAAACAATTGGCGTTAGTTCAACAAATAAATTTTACGGTGGCAAGCAGAATTGATGCTTTTCGCAAAGAAAACCTGAAATTCTGACGTCAGATTCGTGATCAGCGTGGTCAATTCACACATAAAACTGCTTTCAGAATGTGAAACTGATCGTCATTTTTCAAATTCCACTCGGGACAATAAAAATTTGAATTGTTGAATTGTTTGGATTTTTTTTTGTCTCGATTGGAATTTGAAAAATGACGGTCAGTTTCACATTCTGAAAGCAGTTTTATGTGTGAATTGACCACGGTTTTATCGTTCCGAAATCACTTTTCTAGACCCAATTCAATCAGATATGTTTAAAAAATGCATCAAAACACAATATTTATTCATAATAGACAAGAAATTACAGTTCAATAGATGGAGATGCGCTTGGTACCAGTCGCGCTTGGTACCACTTCTTCGCTTGTTACCCCACTTTGCTGATCTCCAGAAGCGCTCGATCATCTGCATGTTGGCACCAGTTTCAGGATCCACGAAATTATACCTGAATAAACGTCGGTCACATCAAGAACAACCCACATGCTGGCTTATATAAAAAGTACAACAGCAATGAATACAACAGGTGCACATATGCTCGGATTAATCTCTAGGGCTGTCGTGTAGCTCTAACCCCCAAGCCCCCTACGCCCCTTCCGAGGGCGTAAGTGTGATTGGGGGCTTGGGGTTGAGACGGTATGCTATCCCACAAAAATCAAAGACTTACTTATGATTCACGCGAAGATGTTCAAAGCTAGATTCCGGGTCATCCAAGCCATTATAAGATCGCCAGCAGTCAGATATAATAGTGCTTCCTCTGCCGATTCGCTGCTGGATTATTAGCATTAGCGTTGCTGCAGAATGATTAGGAACTTTGACGAGAAAATAATCCTGAAGCAGTCGTAATCAATATTTGTAATAATCACAAAATGACCAACCTCAGTCTCGCGACATATCCCACCAAAAAGGCATTGGTGTGGAAGAAGCCGACCTGCGTTGCTCTGCCTCTTTGTCCACAGGCTTTCATCTATTTCTACTGTACACCCTTCTCCGCCGATGACATCATTACTTGCACGTAGATGGGCGACACATATTTCACGTAACCTAAAAAGACACGGTCAAAGTAAAACTGAAACGCGAAAATACCTTGAATTGTATTCGACTATGGCTTTGTCATCAATTCTAAGCTCCCTTCGGCACCACTCGATGGACGTCATTTGATAAGCCCAGCCGTAGACAAAGCAGACGATTGTTTCGAAAGGCAGCCTTGTTCCACTCAACCAATTCCCCACACGCATCCGAACGCTCTGTCCGCAGCCGCTCTTCATGCAAAACCACTTGATATCCCGGCCAAAAAAAGCTTCATGTTATGACCATTGCTGCAGATTTTGTTCGGTGGCAGGATTCCACACTCTTGAAGAAAGGCAACGGAAGCTTCTTCCCCTCTTGGCAATTCACGGAAGTTGAGTGACATCAGGCTAAAATGAAAAGATTTACACATTTCAGAGCGTTTCAGAGCGAATTGTGATTTTGGAACAATTTAAAAAATTTGAAAAATGATGCCGGATAACCCATAAGTACCAAAAAATCAATTAACCTAACAAATTTCTTTAAAAAAACAATCAACACGAAAGTTTCAATTACACACAAAATTTTGAATGTTGCACAAAGTAAAAAGGATTTTAGGGTAATATATAATCGCATGTATCAGTAGTCCTCATAAATCCCTCATCTGCATACAACAACATTTTAATGGCTGGAAATGAAAGGCAATGTAAAAAAATCGGCTGACAATAATAACAAGTTGAATCTAACCCAGTGCGCGATTCGAATTTTCCTTCACTTGTCTTGCTGGTTATAGAACAGAGATACGTGCGCAGACATTTTAGAGAGATTGCACAAAAATTTAGCATGTATTTACTCGGTTACTTCCTTATAAATAATTCGACAAAGAAACACAACAAAAGTTAAACATTTTGAATTCACATAAGTCTACGTATAAATTAATTGAAACTTCAAAAAGGAAAAAAGATTTGGAACACTGTCTGCGAGCCATGGTTAAGAATGAATAATAATTAAATAATAGAAAAAGTTAGTTTGACATTTTAAAGCCGTCTCAAACTGCCATCAAAAAAGATAGAAATGACTACAGGCAACTTTCGATAGAGCGCATTCTCTGGCAACGCCAAAAACCCCCCCTACCGTATTTTCTCTAATAAACTGACACCCCCTAATTCAAAATCGTGTTTTTGGCATTGTGTCGGTTTATTAGAGAAAATACGGTAGTGGGGGTCGCCAGAGAATGCGCTCTAACGAAAGTTGCCTGTAGTCATTTCTATCTTTTTTGATATCAAGAGTTGATTGTATCGGCCTGATCGCAAACTAAACATACACTGGGAAAAACTAGCGAATTGTTCAAATCTAGCAAAAGCGTGGTTACAGAAAATTCTTGCCTTTATACTAACATGCACAATTAAAAAAATATTTTCGAAATTACTAAAAATATTTTCGAAATTACAAAAACTTGCTTAAGAGTTAAAAACAAAATTATTGACTCGCAAAATAAAACATCACAAAAATATAATAAGATCACAAAAATTGTAACAGACTCGAACAAATATGCAAGAGATCAGCTGTTGCGGGTGTGTGTGACTTGCAGCCAAAAGTAATCACTTTCCCCATTTCTCTGTGTCTATTCGCAATAGTTGCTTGGCAATAACCGGCTCTCCTCCTCCTCCACAACAACAAAAAACGAGGAGGGAAGAAACAAGAAGAAAATGCAAAAATCGAATAAGAAGGGGTGTGTATACATTCCATTCAATCGGCTGCTGCCAACCACTCGGTCACTAAAAGGCCCATTGATAGAGCTGGCTGGCCGGCCGGCTGTATATTATAGACTTTTGCGCCAGTGTTTCTCTCTTTTTGCATAAACTGAAATATTTTTGAGGCAGTCGGCCCCAAATTTACATACTTCTTTTTTCCTTTTCTTTTCCTTTTGTGTGTGTGTCTCCTAAAAGGCTTTTATGTGCGGGTGGTGGGTAGCCCTATTTCTGCTGCTCGTATTTTTTCGGCACTGTGCTGCTTGAACATAATGAAAGCCGACTAGCTCGACCACCCTTTAAGTGGTTTTTACATATTTTTCTGGGACCTTCACCATACGTTAGGTTGAGTAATATTTTCAATCTAACGGGGCATGCTCGTTGCCGATGGGAATACTTTACCAGGTGGATTTAAATATTTTTAATACAATTTGTATATATTTTAAAATACAATTGGTTGAAAATCCTTTGCAATGAGTAATCAAAAACATTCCACCATTCAACAGCATTGATGGCTCATTAATAAAGCAACGGTGTACTGTGAAAGTCAGTCGTCGTTTCAATTTTCATTAAAAGCATATTTTTTCTCGACTTTTACTAAAGCTTGAGTAAAATTCTCGTTTGAACTTCACTGGGTTTTAAAATACTTCAAATATTTCCATCGGTGGCGGGCCTCAGCCTCTCAAAATCAAAATTTCTTTGCAGAACAGCTCAAACAGAACGACAACCGTCTTCTTCAAAGTTTTGTCGTTTTGTTGCAAGACAAAGCGTGCCAGAAATACTAACATGGCCAAATCGTTCAAATGATCAACTTTATTGACCAATATATAGCCCTGGAAAATAATGCAAAGGCTCATAATTTTTTAACCAGAGAATATGGAAGTTATGACGATTTGAAATCCGCCAGGTCATATCTAAAAGTAGTGAT
The DNA here is from genome assembly GCA_029231635.1 of Ditylenchus weischeri. Lineage (NCBI taxonomy): Eukaryota > Metazoa > Nematoda > Chromadorea > Rhabditida > Anguinidae > Ditylenchus > Ditylenchus weischeri. The sequence continues at coordinate 110,775 of JAMRYI010000318.1, forward strand.
TTAAACAAAAACTACCATATTGGGAAAAAGGAAAAAGGCAAAACAAAGAAATTCAAACATCAATAACATCATAACTTTTTCAATCAACAACTACTATGACGCTGCTTTCCGCGTTTGAAACACTACTTTTTTAGGTCACTTTTTGCGATCATTAATTTTTGAAGTTGGTGTCCTTGATTAGAAAACCGGGTGAAGGCTTGCGATTGAGCATATAAAAAGTTGGGGTTGGTGCAGCGAAAAAAAAAATTTCTGGTCAAAAAATATTTTTGGAAAATTTCTCTAAATTTATTAAACTTCGTGTCCTCACGATATTTTTTCGTGCGCCTGCTCCTTGCACGTCAAATAAAAAAAGATCGGATCGATATGAGGACCGGAACGTGGGGATCTCCCCATTTTCATGGAGGTGGTCAAAAGCGGAAAATTCGGAGAATTTGAATTAAAATTTTTGTGGTCTTTAAAAAATTAAATTAAAAATTCGGTGTGTAGTTTTTCATTTGATAATATTTTCTTTAGAAAAATTTAAAAAAAAAATCAGTCAAAAACATTTGAAAATTTTCTCGACAAGGAAAAATTTTTTTTGGTGTGAAAAATGTTACGTGTACCAAATTTCATTCGATGCAAAATTTTCTTACGCGACGAATAAAAAAAAGAACGGTCGAAAACGAGGGTCAGACATGGGGATCTTGATCCGAAGAGTTGGGTACTGAAAATGGAAAAATTTGAAAATTTGGACAGGTTTGAATTCAAATAAATTTGAATTCAAATAAATTTGAATTTGTCACGCGAGGAATTCTGAACTCGACAGGGACTTATTGATTTAACAGCAGTTTCACAAGTAAATTGACAACGCTGAGCATAAATAAATTCGGTCAAAAATCGGTCTAAAAAAGTCGGGACTGGTTTGCCATCGGCGCAACATTTACTTCTAAAGGCTGTACCCCTGAATTTCTAACCAAATTTGTTAATAGGTACATTTGGTAAGAGGTTCTTTTGCCAAGAAAAATAAATTTATGCGCCAATTTGTTATGAACAGAAACTTTATGCGAACATTTGCTTATTGGTCGTTTTGGTAAGAAGTTATTTTGCTAATCTTTGTTTGATAAGGATCTTTTTGTTATGGCTGTTTCCATTATCTTTACATCTTCTACAGTCAACTCAATTTATAATAATCACCCCAAACCAGTTTAATATCCTCAACCATGCCAAATCACCTCAAACCTCGTCAAACCACCACGGACCTCTTCAAACCACCCCAAATATCCCAAACCACCCAGAACCACTCCAAACCACTTCGGGTACTCCGAACCACCAGCAGATATCCGAACCACGTATATACTACCGAACCACCAGTGGGTGCATATTTGATTACAAGTCACGAATATTCCAAAACACTGAAATTTTACGAGAATGTGCTGCATTTGGGTGTATTATGGACAGTGTGCACAGAAGTTGTCCCATATTTGGGACAGTGAACAGCCTGACTGCGCGAGAAATTTCATCATTCTGCATTGGCCGATCACTGTTGAAGAATAAAATTGCTTTTGACTCATGTTGGTTTTGAATGTAGTTATCAATAAAGAGTGATTGTTTTCATATCTTGTAATTGTCTCAATGTTGAGGCAATTACTAAAGTTTATCAAAAATTTTAAGCCGGGCTTTGGGCTTAAGCCATCCCCGGGCCGGGCCGTAGCTCAAACTGAGCGGGGCAGCCGGGCCGTATTTCCACGGGCCGGGATGGGCTGTGAATTTCTAGGCGCGTGTTCACCCCTGCAGTCAAGTCTCCATTTCACAGCATCCCCTCAAGTTCATCCCCGCTTTGGACCCGACACTTTTTTACCTCGATTTTTAAAGTCTTTTGCCTATGTGATTTGCCAGTCTGGTTCGAAATATCGCAAGGATTCCGATTTTGCCAGTCGTTTCCGAAAAGACTCAATTTTTTGCCATTAAGACTCGCGGGTCTGGATTTTACGGCACCTATTTTAAAAAAAAACGATCGGCAAAATCAGAATCTTTGCGATATTTCGAACCAGACTGGCGAATCACATTTAGCAAAAGATTTCGAAAATCGAGGCAAAAAAGTGTGGGACCGAAGGCGGGAACAAACTTGAGCGGCGCCGTAAAATCGATACTTGACTGTATCATCAAACCTTGTTTAGAAGTTCAAAAAACAAGTTTCGGAACCCAAAATACATAAACAAATTTCACAATAAATGGACGACCACTTGGTTTGGTTGCTGCATGGACTATGCAGTGAAACTGAGGCTGGATTACAGAAATAAATTTACAAAGATAGGACTAATGGGTTTAATATTTCCAAAAGGCCATATTAACATTAAGATTATCAAAAATAAATAGATAGTTGCGCTACAAGATGAGGCTAAGACGTTTTCGTAACACTCAACATTTTTTCGAATTTTCGATGAATTAAAGTTATGAAAATGCTAGTCAATTTTTAGAGCTGAATTGCGAGACATCACCACAAACAACAAATTAATATATGGATTGGAAGAGGAGACTTAGGGCAACAAAACTGCATACCGTATTCCCTCTAATTAACGCACCCCCCCTTGATTCAAAATCGTGTTTTTGGCATTGTGTTTTTGACCCACTTTTTGATCACTTCTCTCAGGCAAGTTACCGCCCATTTTGTAGCCAGAAAGATGAGCTATTAAATGGTTGGTAACTGCCTGAGAGAAGTGATCAAAAGTGGGTCAAACACAATGCCAAAAACACGATTTTGAATCAGGAGGGGGTGCGTTAATTAGAGGAAATACGGTATTTGGAATTTTCTTATCGCACAATTTTTATTTCTTAGATTGAGCTCAAATGTCCATTACGAACTTGTGACTCAACCGTTACAAAAACTAGTGCTAGGTTTTTTAACTTAAAAGCTCAGACTCGTTATGACTACGTTGATAAAATTATCGTTTTACAATTTTCTAGTCGGGGTAATACGTTTGATCCCGTCCTGATATGCACTGTCCTAGCTTGCGCCTAAGCCTACAAAGGATGGTTCCATTTAATATGTTTCTGACGAACGTTATGCAGTTTGGTGTGCTGTGGGGACAACAGCTAAGGGATATACAGGGTGGGGGTGCTGGAGGGGTATATGCTGAGAGATATCTGTCGAATACCCTTTCTAGCAACATTTTACTGTACAACCCTTCAAGTAGTTCAAGCCTAAGCCTAAGATCCTACAACTTTTCGACCCCAATATTTTGCCAAATGTGATTTGTCACGTACGATACACCTGCCATAATATCCCAGTCAAAAAGATATGCTACTGAAAAAAATTCTCTATTAAAAATAGGTTCAGTGTTTTTGACGTTAATTTTGCATTTAAATAGCGGAAATTCAAATTGCATTTGAATTTGCATGTTTCAGTTTTATCACAGTTCAAGAGAAATATAAATTTCAAAAGCTTTTCAATATTATTTTCTAAAATAATGTGCTCCTCGGAAAGTGATAATAAAAGTAAGGTTGAGAATCTGAATGGTGAACATATCCGATCATTTATGCACTCTTTTTACACAGAAACAGGCAGTGTTGTAAAAGCACCGGTGCCGGTGCCGAATTTCGACTTGGCACCGGTGCGGTGCCGGTGCGGTGCCAAAAAAGATCCGGTGCCGGTGCTGGTGCCGGTGCGCGAATTTTTTGAGGTGGTGCCGTATTTTTTATCTGTTTTCTGTTAAAATTGTGATCAATTTTAAGAAAAGCTGAGCTTTTATTTGTAAAAAACGACAACATGTTACTTAAAAAAGTGTCAATAAACAGAAATTGTTCACAGATGCTGATTCAAATTTCCATGTATATGATTTGAATCAAGATTTCTTTTACGTGGAGCTTCCACTCAGCTTTGGTCATTGGAGGTGGTGTAGGCTCTGTTGAATGTTCTTCTCCGTCCTCCCACGAGTCCACGAGTTTATCGGACAACCAAGAGAGACCTAATATACCTGCGGCATTGACAAATAGCTGCTTAAAGCTACTGACTCCAACCAAGCGCAAAAATCCATATTACAGCATAAACAAAGGAATTCATGCAGCTGGAAAAACACTCTCTTTGACTGTCGACGTTGTGACGACAAAGGGTATGCTTCATAGCTATCTAAGCATCGTAGGGCACTATTATGATTCATCAAAACAGAAAATAATGGTTGTTGGAGTGGACATTGTCGAAATGAAAAAAAGAAACACCGGTAACTACATTAGAAAAGAGTTCTAATTAATTGTAATAAATTAAACATTTTAAGCTAACTGTTGTCTAATTTTATTGCTGCCATATTTTTATGACGTTTTCAACCTTCATTAAAAACAAAATTTTGCATTTTCGCTCATTTTGTCTCTTACGATATCTTTCAAAAAACTATCTTTTTTTATCTAACATTTCAAGCGGTCGGTGCCGGCACCGGTGTTTTAAGCCGGTGCCGGTGCCAAGCGGTATGTCCGGTGCTGGTGCCGGTGCCAACTTTTAGTTTTTTACAACACTGGAAACAGGTAAACTGCAAATCTAATGCTGGCATAGCTAGCTATTTTAACGCATTTTTTGGTTGTTTAAAATATATCACATTTTCACCATCTTTTTTAAATGACAACAGATCAAAGTTTGTTTTTATTGAATAACTTATTCAATAAAATTAGTGGTAAAGACAAACCAGACCCAATACCAAGTCCCGGTCTCAAAACGGGAAATTAGGGCAAAAGTCTCGCTCTAAGAAAGCCCATGAAAAAATTCCAGAAAAAAATCCCAAAAATTATATTCAAAAGACCCGGCCCAAAAACTTTTAATATAATAATATAGAGCTAACTTGGCACTTTCCAACAAACGGGCGTTCGCCCTGCTCCCCCTGTTATTATTTGTAAGAGTAATTTAAAGGGCCATCCACGCCAGTAAGTCCAATTTCAAATGTTTGAAGTTTCGGGCACCAGTTTTTCTTATAAAGAAGAAACTAATTTGACTTTCAATTAAATTCAATCTAGCCACCAAATTGACCGAAAAAGGTTTGGCTTTAAAATAATCGCTACTTTTCTACCTGGTGTACATCCAGCAAAGCTTTTCATCGACCACCTCCCCAACGCAAAGGTCAATTTGTTTGACTTTTGGTTTTTTAGTTAGGCTATTTATTTTGTCTTTTTTGTTATTTTAGTATAATATTTTGTGCTTTTTTGAATTAAGGCCATAGTTAATCTTGGTGGTGTGGTGGTGGACGTTGGTGCCGACGTGTTCAAACTAGAAGCTATTTGGTTCTATCCCACTATCTGTTGCAAATTTTGCCTTGGTCCTTTGTTGTTGTTTTTTATTATTATTTTGCCTTGTTAAGAATTTTGTGGATAATTTTGTAAATAATAAAAAACTGTTAGTCGTAAAAGAAAAACGGAGTTAACGAAAAATTGGAGACAGAAAAATATTTTGAAAACAACAGGGGGTGACCAAGACAAAATTTGCAACAGATAGTGGGATAGAGCCAGCTATTTGAAGTCATTCTTCTAGTCAAATTGGAAAATTGGATAAATAAAAAAGTTAGTAAAATCCAGGCAATAAGGGATTGCTGTCACATTTTAAGTACCGCCCACATTTTTGTAAACATATTCGAATTTTTGTAAAAATACTAAATAAATATCTTTGTAAATATATCTTGAGAAAACGTTTTGCAAAAGAAGGAAATAATTATTTGAAGTAAGCCATAAAATGCGAAAGAAATGAAGATTTGGAACTATTATTAACAAAATCTATTTGGCTCTGCGTTCATTCAAGTTTAAAATGATTGATAATGACATAGTTCCTTAATCAAGTCATTCGAAATTACAAATATCGTAAAAATGTCGTCAGGTTTTATTAAAAAAATTTTTAGATTTTCTTCGATCTTACCATGTTGTGAGTTCTCTTCGCCATGCAGGTTACTCAGTACAGGATGCAGAAGAAATTGTTGGCGCAATGCGCTTGCTTACAAAACATAAACTAGCAATTCCTACTACCACAATAACAGGCGAACTACTTCCGACATCAGTGCTAGATTGTCACGATCATATGAAAAGAAGATTAAAATAGTTAAAAGCAAAGTGTCGATCTGTCCTTTTTGAAAGATTTGTCCTTTTTTGGAAACTTCATCTTTTTTAGTTTTTCAAATTTTAGTCAAAAAAATGTTCGTAAAATGACCCATTTTCTTTAAAATGATCAAAATGTCCTTATCACCCAAATGTTTTTTTTTAATTTTTAAGATCGATACCCGATTGAAAGTTGAAATAACTGCAAGAAAATGTCTTAAAGGAGACAGACTTTAACATGACTGTCATGTTTATTTACCAAAGCTGTCATTGTGCGTCGATCTTTGTTTTAGCAGAATATATATAAGTGAAACATGCTCAAATAAAATAAGTTAGAACTGTTTTGTTGAATTACTTCAGAGTATTGAGCAAGAGCGACTTAACAGTATGTTTGACAATGACTCACTTGTAGTTGAAGTTTCAACAGGTGCCAATTACATAGAAGTGGAAGTGCATGATCTTCTTATCGGCGACACCTCTTTTCTCACCAGAGTTTATGCCAAGGAGTTTAATTTAGGGTGGGTCATTTGACCAAGTGCGGTCGCGCGGTCGCGGTCTTTTTACAGAAAGTGGATTGCGGTCGCGGTCTTTCATAGGCTCGAAATGCGGTCGACCGCGCGGTCGTGCAGTCTTTCTTTGGTGACTGAGATAACTCAATAGAATTCCAGTCAATATGCAGCCAAATATCAATCATATTTGTTATTTGAAATAATATCTTTATTCACCAACAGAAACAATATCAATAATGAAACTGAAGGCTTTTCAGGTTCTTGTTGAGGAAGGCAGGTTGTTTTCAGCTATGAAATACACAATTTTTCGGCCCAGTGGCACTAGGTCTCCTGAATATTGATACTGAAATTTATTTTCAAGCTAAATACTACCTATTGGTTTGACGAAGACATCCAAGCTTCCCTTTTGGCTCTCAAATTTCTCCTTCTGCTTAGCCTCCATTTCTTTGAACTTTGCGTCATATTCGGAATGAGTAGGGAGGTGAGTCCTTAGTCGCGCTGTACTTGGATGGCTCAACTTAAGCGTGGCCTTGCCTTTATCGCACGCATTGCATCTGACTTCGGTTTTCGACCCCGGAACTCTGGTGAAGTGAGACCCGCATCCTGCAGCTTCGTTAAGTTTGAGATCCCAAAACAGCGATATTCTGAAGATTACAAGATATTGATCGAGTCTCGCTTCAGCGGCGAATTTTGAACTTATTCGAAATTAGAGGGCAAGACAGAAAAAACCGCAAAGACCGCAAGAACTGCTGCGGTCGTGCGGTCTTTGTCTGGCATCGAATGCGGTTTTGCGGTCGCGGTCGTAAGCCCAGAATATGGTGCGGTCCTGCGGTCTTTGCGGTCGCGGTCGACCGCAGCAGTTTAAGTTAGTTTAACAACCCTTTTCAATTTAAACTAAATGCTCTCATTTATTTTAATTTAAGAGCCCTCTAAAATCCAAATAATTTGTGGTTGACATTTTCTACTCACAATCTAAAACCCCGAATCGGAAAATGCAATAAATAGATTTGCGAAAAATAGACTTTGCCTTGAGGTACAGACCCTCAAAGTCAAGGTGGGTGGTTCTATCAGAACATTTATGGTAACTTGATCGTTAATCTGACACGTGCTACAAAAATTCAAAAAGGTTTATCATGTTGAGTCATCCATCTCCATATACCATATTTTGTCTATTAAACGCCCCCTCTGTGATAAACGTTCCTTCTTTCATGAACCCCCCTTCTTCGAGAGTAACTTTGAATTATGGCTAAGCCTAAGCTTGACAAGTCATTTTCCCACCAAAAAGACTTTTGTGACGAGACAAGATTCGAACATATGTCTTAAAATTCAAACTGCGAAAATTCTCAATTTCCTATCCTCCTTTTTGTTAAAACCCCCTGAAAACGGCAAAAATAATTTTCTCATTTTTGGACAATAAAATTATTTGATTTTTTTTGTTGAAAAATATAAACCCCTTCAGTGGTGTATAACGCTCTCACTGAAGCTCTGGCTCCACTCTCGGATCGGAGCCAGAGCGAAATTTTGAAAAACTCGGAGCCAGAGCGAAATTTTGAAAAACTCGGAGCCAGAGCCAACTTATAGAGACAACTTTCAAAAAGACAAAAGAAAGAGAACACTAACTACCTCGAGGGTATCTCAACCATTTTCAGGATACACTTACCATGATAACTCATATTATTGATGATAAAGTAACAACATTCATAAAAGTACAGGGTGCGGCAATTTTTCTCTGCGTCTTTATTTTGCCCATAACTTTTTGCATTTGCAGTATTCAAACGAGATCTTTTTTTTAATCGAAAGCTGACACTCCAGGCAATCGAATGACACCAAACTTGTGGATTTTTATTGTTGTTATCATTGTTCAAAACATGTTTGATTGCGCAGTTTATTTTTCTTCGTTTAGCCATGGTGTACTCCGCTCAAGAGAAAGCTAAATGCGCCCAATGGTTTATCGAGGAAGGCAAAAGCGTGGCCAAATTCATGAAAATGTGAATGGTGACAACTATCTGCAAATGCTTCAGCAATTTTTCCTTCCACATGTTCAAGGTAGAGGTTTCGTGTTTTTCATTGTTGTTGACTTCTTGCTTCAGGTTTTCAAGATGTGATCTTTATGCAAGACGGTGCTCCTCCTCACTGGTCTCTGGCTGTTCGAAATTGGTTAGACGAGAACTTCATTCTTCGTTGGATGGGCCGAGGAACTCCTGCTCCTCCTGCTCCGTTTGCCTGGCCGCCGTATTCACCTGATTTGACACCTTGCGACTTCTTTCTCTGGGGATGGATCAAGAGCCAAGTCTACACAACTCCAATCGCCAACATGAATGAGCTCCGAACAAGAATTGGACGTGCCTTTGTAAGCCTCCCGCAACAGATGATCAACAGAGCAATCGAAGCCTATGAAAAACGCCTGCAATACTGCCTTCAAGTTAATGGAAAAAGTACTGAGCAAGAATATGAATGAAAATCGTTGTTATTTTTGTCTGTTGATGATGCGTGCGTTCAAATAAAGATTTTTCTGCAAGTTTGGTGTCATTCGATCGCCTAGAGTGTCAGCTTTCGATTAAAAAAAGATCTCGTTTGAATACCGCAAATGCAAAAAGTTATGGGCAAAATAAAGACGCAGAGAAAAATTGCCGCACCCTGTACTTTTATGAATGTTGTTACTTTATCATCAATAAAAAAAATTCAGTAAATAATGTCTACAAAACTTTTGCTTTACTGATTTTCAACTACTCTATTTTTTTTAATGGTGTGCTAGCAAGGGAGCGTAGGCAAATGACCATGTTATTTCTAAAATATTAGGTAGCGAAACCGGCAACCGAACATTGAGCATAGTTATGCAATTTATCCGTGGACAAATTCCATAATTTTAATGAAAGGGGAAGGCCGTTCTAAGAGTTGGTCACGGGTCAAAATTAATAAGAACTCATATTCCAGTAACTTTTTTTAGGGCGGAGGGTATACTTGAGTAACCTTTTTTATTCCTTAAGCTAACGAAAAAAAGTGGAAGAAATAGCGTTGGTACTTCTCTAGTTGACATCACACCTCTGTTTGTGCCCTTGTGCTTTTGGAGCAGAGGAAACTACGGGATCACTTAAGAGGTTTAGTTCGATCTTCTTGACCCATAATAATGAATATAATCGATTATATGGCCACTCTTTATTTTCTAGAAATTTGAACAAAAATATTCGAAAATTGGAGGTGTGATGTCAACTAGAGAAGTACCATAGCGTTTTTGACCGAATTGAAAATTTGGTAAAGTGTGAATTTTTCAAACTTTTGCTCCATTGTCCAATATTTTTAATAGTCAACCGAAAACGACTGGACTTTTTTGAAAAGCTTATTCTGGGGAGCAAAATGAGCTAAAAAAAAATTTGTTGACTTAATACGGTTAAAATTTCAGTTCAAAATGTTAATTTGTTTAATTTATGCAACATTTAATTTTTTATTGAAAGTCTTTAAAATATTTTTGCATTCAAAGAAGCAGGGCAAAGCAATTATCCATTTTTTAACTTGTCTTCTTATGCGTTAATTTTTTTTTAAACTTGCTATTAGAACAATATATTTAAAATTGCTAGTTTTTATTGAATAAGTCGCAAAAAATACTTGAAAACTGAACAAAAGGCTTTGTTGTGAAATATTACAAGTTAGAGCCATGCTACAACTTTCAAAACAATTTTTAATTATTTTCGATCACATAGCTATAAATAACTGAATCATTAAATATTATTATATATATTAAATATTTGTTCTGAAATTAGCTCAAATTAGCTTCTTAGTTTGTGTTTAAAATCAATAGAGCCACTCAATCAATAGAGAAAAATCTTAGCTACAAAAAGGTGTAAAGCATGTGAGAGAAGAAAATAAAATGCCGTAATTATTCTGATAGAAACCCCGGGGTTACTATTTTTCAATCCTCTAAAAATCTTGAAATTGTCAATCAAAAATAACCCTAACTCTGAAATCTTAGTAAAAAAACAGGGGGGGGGTTACTATTAGAGACGGGGTTTCTATTAGAATAATTACGGCATACGCAAAATAGGTGTGTGAGTCAAATACAGGTAATTTTGATGGTCAGCATGGTCAGCGTTTTTGAGAACTATACAATCACGTATTAAACATGGTCTTTCAAAGTATTTAGAAGTGGGCAGTATGTCAGTTTTGAACATTTTTGCGAGAGATTCAAAAAATATTCAAATTTGACTAGATAAATGAGTTCCGTAATTCAAATGGTCTTCACTACACTAAATTCTAACTTTTATGTAATCTACCGTAGATACTCTACTAACGCCCCCCCCTCCCCTACAGTTAACTATTTTCAAATTTGTTTTGCTTTTTTAACCCTAACATTGTTTATTTTTTAAAACGTACAACCGCTGATTTTGTAGAGTTTGGAAAGATCTACAAAATGAGCTGTCGTATGTTATGTACTATCTCTATATAGTATTTGGCATGTGTCCGTCCTACTTTTTAATGGACATTTTGACCACATTCAGGCCATTTTTGCTTATTTTTCCGATTATTTTCGGCAATGTCTCGACGGAACCCCAAACTTCAGACAATTCAGCGTCTTTTTATGCCGAGACCCAGGAAAATGTCTTCGAAAAAGAAAAACTTTTGTGGTCCCTCAAAATTGGAGTTGGAGGATTTTGGGGTAGGCCTGGAGGATGGTTTTTCTGCTTCCAACGATGGCCATTTTTGCGATGTCTCGAAAAGAACGTAGACGTAGATAGACGCGTAGTTTTTCACGATGAATGCACTATCGAAATTTCGAAATACTATAGAGGCGCCGATAGGCGTCTGTGGTCCCTTGTAAACAATGTTGGGGTTAAAAAAACACAACAAATTTGAAAATAGTTAACTGTGGGGGGCCGTTTATTAGAGTATTTACGGTATATAGTTTTTCTGAAATTCGAGACTCTTAGCTTTTTTTGCTACATAAAATGTCTCAAAAATAATTAAAAAAAAGTTTAAAATCTACCTACGTCTACTTTTTAATTTTACATCGTTGGCTAATAGTAAAAATGAAACATTAAAGATGTGCAAGAGTAGGGTTAGACTTGTGACTTCAAGGAGAATAGCCTCTTTTACAATGACAAAACACGGATGAGAACGATGTCGATCGAGAAAAAAATTGTTTTTTGTGTTAAGACAGCTAATCATATTAATCTTCATTGCAAATTTACCGAAGGACGTTGAATCAAGAGTTGATTTTATGTTGGGACCGCCTAAAATGGGACGTCAATTCGAGAGTCGTTGTATGGAGAGGGAATTTGCCCTAATTTAGTCGAGACCAACCACATATTTTTTCGTGGCATCAAATAAAGAGGAACGTCAAATGAAAAGTCGTTTAATCGCGAGGCGACTGTAATATAAAAATAATATTTGGTTGGATTTCTGGTTTGTTACTTCGATTAATTTAAATACTTAATTTCACCTGATGAAAAAGGTAAAATAACTGGTTTTCAAACATCACCCAAATGCTCTGATTAGTTAGAGTACGCTTCAAGGTCTTCTTTGTAAAAACAGCTACTTCCGCATTTCTCTAGTTGTCGCCTTCTTTTAATAAACGTCAATGTTGGCATTGAGGTTTTGTATATCAAAGCAGGAATTTTATTTAATCGAGGTAGTGCTAAATGATTTGGCGCTATTTTCCTATCATTCGCTCTGATCCATTTTGCTATTGTATCAATTGTTTTCGCTCAATTATTTTTGTTTTGCGAGGCTGCGCCAATAGTAAGCAAGACCAGAATGATATCCCGACGATAGACATTCAGCTGGAGGGATCCTTACTCCGTGTTTCAGGGTTCGGGTAGTTAAAATCACAATTTCGTCCTTATTTCATCCAATCTTCCGCATGATTTTAGGTAAGAAAAAATAATTTATTCTTTGCTTTTTGAAAATTTTAATTTTGTAGGCCATACAGTTGGATACTCACCTGCACGCCTAGAGCTGCTTGTTGTAGTTGTTATATGTGTATTTTTACGCAAAATTTGTTTTAAGCAAACATAACCACCCACGTTTGAATGTTGGATAATTTTAAAAAAGAATTCTTATCCCATTAAATCAGTTTTTTAATCACAATCTCTCTTTTAGAGCGTATGCAGAATGCAACCGCAAATTATGGATAGTATTATGGACTTCCAAGGTACCAGAGATGTAGGAAAATATTTAGAAGACCGGTTGCACAATTACATAACTGTGAATGGAGACGGGCAAAACTGGTGTTGCTATGTGATCATCCCAAAGAGCCTCTTCCAACATAGCCCTCCACTGCTTGCCGATATGATGATAGGTACAGGTGAAGAAGGAGAATATCAGCGGCCGTATGTCCACTTTGATTATACTACCGCATTTTTTAATTGGCATGAAAATGCCAACCACATCACGACTGGACAAACCTTGGAAGAGGTTTGTTGTTTTTCAATAGTAACCATACGCAGTTAAGTTCGCAGCGGAATTTTCGAAATTGTAAAAGTACACTTGCATAGAGCACTTTTTAGTTGTTCAAAATTTGTATAAAATATAAATTAATTAAATGACTACTTAGATGGTCACAGGTCCAAATCCTGGTGGTAGCATGTATGATTTTTTTTGACTTTGCAAGTAACCTACGCAGGTGCCGCATCGCAGCATCCCCAAGTTCTAGTCTTAGTACTAAATTTGTAAATTCTTTCGAAAAACGGTTTCTTAAGTTTAAGACAGATCTCTAAAATATTTTACTAACCGCACCAAACGTACTCTGAAATTCAAAAAACAAATCTTCTTAATTTTGTTTTGGTTTTTTAATAGTAAACGCGTTCTATAAAAGTGGCTAGAACTTCACTTTTTTAACTTAACTGAAATCAGTGCTATCGTTGACGTGAATGGGAAACAAGAACTCGATCTCTAGATTCCAAGATCTAGAGAGAGAAAATATCAAACCGTTTATCAAAAAATACTATTTCATTGCAACATTGTTTATTTACAAGGAAACTTGGAAAGGCTTTCCAGAAAAACAAAAATGAGGGCGTTAAAAGCCACAATCTCTTAACGTCCGATGGACATTATTTCAGCAGTACACCACAAACTACAATAACCACAAAATAATCATCTGATATAATATTGCAGGAAATCTACTTTTTTATAATGTTCATGCGTGAGCTTCAAATTTAGAGCTGGGGTCAAATTAAAGTGAACTAAATTAAACGTTTTGTTTAATAAAAAACCTTTTTCGCTGAAAATCATTTTTCTAAGTTGCCACACTTATTTGTTATTTTTTTGAATACTCCTTTTTAAAAGAATCTTTTCAAAACCTGTGAACTGTTCATTTTAAAATTATTCTATTTCTATGCTAAAATAAATGCTTTAAAAATTATTTTTCATGGATGCAATCGATTATTTGTCTAAATTTACGTTAATGATGATCAGATGGCTCAGGTTTTCTCGTCCCCTCAAGTTATTTTTCCAGTGCCTTCTGCTTTTGTTGTTTTGTTACTATTTAGTACAGGTTTTTAAAGCTAATGCTTTAAAATTTAATCGTTGACGTGGTTTCAGCTGTACTATCTCTTCTTTCCTGGCTATGTTTTAGACGAGCGCTATCTAGAAAGTGTGAGCCAGCAAGATGTTGGCAGGGTCAAGGTGGACACCATGTGCTCCGAAGTTACTAGTCTTTGCTTTTCTGTGGTCGACTTGATCAAAGAAGAGTTGGGTTTAAACATTATTAAAAATATATTTTAAACTTTTAAATTTAGAGATGGAGAAGTACGGAGAGCAATTTATGTGCATGGCTTCGAAAAAGAATTTGGTAAGTGATTCACACAAAAAATTCGGCAACCGGACATTTTCGACTATTTTTTAATGAAGTTCGGGCAAAACAACCGAATAACATTGAAAAGTAGTCGAGTAGCGAGACAAGTTCGATTAATGGTCGACAATGTCGCGAGACAAGTTCGATTAATGGTCGACAATGTCGCGAGACAAGTTCGATTAATGGTCGACAATGTCGCGAGACAAGTTCGATTAATGGTCGACAATGTCGCGAGACAAGTTCGATTAATGGTCGACAATGTCGCGAGACAAGTTCGATTAATGGTCGACAATGTCGCGAGACAAGTTCGATTAATGGTCGACAATGTCGCGAGACAAGTTCGATTAATGGTCGACAATGTCGCGAGACAAGTTCGATTAATGGTCGACAATGTCGCGAGACAAGTTCGATTAATGGTCGACAATGTCGCGAGACAAGTTCGATTAATGGTCGACAATGTCGCGAGACAAGTTCGATTAATGGTCGACAATGTCGCGAGACAAGTTCGATTAATGGTCGACAATGTCGCGAGACAAGTTCGATTAATGGTCGACAATGTTCGGTTGCCGAAAAATCTCAGCTTTTTTTAACAGTATCACATGCTTTTTTATTTCTTTTTTGTAAGCGTTCGAGGATTGTAAAGTAGGTATATTCTGTCAATTTCGGCAAGCAGAAATAATAGAAGCTATATTGTATTGAATAAATGCCAGAGCCAAAAGTGCGTTTTTCGAGGTCTCAGCATATTTTAGGCTCTGAAACTAATAGAACTCATTATCGAATGAAGCTCTTTTTGCGAAGTTTCAAAGACCGAAACGGGATAAAATACCAAAAATGACCAAAAACCATAAAGGAGACCAAGACAAAAATGACAAAAAATCACAAGAGGGACTAAAGTGAACAAAATATTTTTTTTGAAATTGTCATTCCCACACTTTTTTCCGTCTTTCCCATTGATTTCAAGTCGTGAAACATGCTTAGACTTTGAAACAACGCACTTTAGCTATGGCCAAATAGTGTGCTCCTGCCACTGTATTCTTTTAGCTCAATATGACTCACTTTCAGATACTTTGGTGACACTAATTCCACCTAAAGGTTGTTAAAAAAATTCTTTACACTTCTCAAGATACTGGTTATTAAGGGATGTCGGCTAAGAACTCGGATACTCGAATGTGGTCAGTGGATCATTTAGTTGTGAATACAGTGTCTGTGTGCAGCTTAATCATTTCTCCAGTAAATACTATTTTCATACACTGAGTTTAATAAAAGTTGGTATTTAGTTTATGGTTGGAGCCTTAAACACTGATTTTTTGAAAACTTCATCTGCTGAAAGACCACATGAATCTATGCTCATCGTTGGACTAGGTGGTGGTGCTTTGGATATGTTCATACACACCAAGTTTCCGTCGGTATCTTGTCGAATAATTTTTCAAATTAATAAAATTTTATCAATTTCAGGTGCAAATCGACGTTTTTGAACTTGACTCTATCGTAAAAACTTTGGCTAACAAATGGTTTGACGTGGTTGAAGACAGAAGTCGAAAAACTGTTGGTTTTTGAAGACCACGCTGATTATCTATAATAATTTTTTTTAAAGATAATACAAGACGGAATAGCTGCAATAAAGGAAGCAAGTAGCAGAGGTACACACTCAATATTTGGTAATATCAACAACTTTAAACTTTTAGGCGACAAACACAATGTGGTTGTTATAGATGCGTCAGTCATTTCTATATACTATTTTGTAAAAAGACAAAGTTAACTTTTTTGCTTTAGATGTGATTCGACAACGCAGATGCCATGTCCAACTGCAGTGTTTATACAATTAGAATTTTTACGAACTGTGAAATCTATTTTAAAACCTGGAGGTTAGATCATTTTTAAAAGTTTTCAGATTAAACCAAAGTGTTTAGGAGTTGTTATGGTTAATGTATTGGCACTGCAAGACGAGGTGAACAACTTAAAAATGGTGAGATATTTGCTGTCGAAAATATATATTTTATCATATTATCTCTGAAATACACCCTGATTTAACTGCTGTAAGACTTTGCAAAGACTAAAGAAGTTTAAGAGTGTCAAAGACGTAAAAGACCTGAAGCACAATAAGAAAACGTAAAGGAACAAACAATTTCGATTAAAAAAAGCTAGGCATGATGGTAAATAATAGTGCTATGAAAATAGGGTTTTGCAGTGTTGCAGTGCAGTATTTTTCAATGACCCTTCGTGCAGTGCAGTAATGCAGTGTCAAAAAATCGTATATGCAGTGTCGCAGTGCACTGTTTTACAGTATACGGTACTTGTTTAGTTTAGGCCCCCATTTTTCAAAATCTGGTATAGAAGAAGCTACTACCACATCACCCCACTCACCACCACCACACCACTACAACACTCTCTCCCACTAAACTTTCTTTATACACTACTCCCAGTGTACTATGGCCCGAAGGTGCTACAATTTTAAAGTACTTAAGCGAGTACTGTTAGATAGTAGTATCATAGGCAATTTTTAGGCAGTTTTTAGTAGTATTTGCAGTCCGAGAAGAGTGGGATGGGGCAAGGTTCCTACGCACCCTTGTAGTGAAACCCCATGTTTGCTCTTCGCCCCATGTTTGCTCTTTGTGGTCGCAAATTGCGTTGTTATATGTTTGCGAATAAAAAAATTTGATGTTTACAATTTATTGTTGGTGATTTGGGGGGGGGGCCTAAACTAAACAAGTACCCAGTATACTTGAAAATACTCGTATTTCAATGTGCAGCAACAGCCAATTTTAAATCAAACCTTTTATTGCTTCCCAACAATAATAACAACAAACGAAGAGAAAAGGCTAGTACTGATAATGGAGCAGCGGCAGAACTTTGTTGAGAAAAACAAGCACCTCTGCATTCTTTGGTTCCAGGCTGAATCTTCTGTAGTGAAAGACATTCTGAACGACCGAGAAAAGCTGTTCACTGGCAACACTGGTAGAAGGAGAATTAATTTATGCCCAACCATCCAATATTCCATGCAATCGACATCTGGCCGTTGAAATTCTTCGAGTATGTAGGCGTTGACGTCTAATTGTGATTGAGTCGATGGTCTCTTAGTGGCGCTTGCTTCGTATTGGTAAAGCATTCGACACAAACATAATGAAAATACAGACAAATTTTGCGGTGTAATGAAAAAAAAACCCTGCAGTGTAAAACTGCAGTATTTTAACGCGGCGCAGTGCAGTGTTGCAGTATTTTCAACTGATGCACTGCGGTATTGCAGTGCAGTAATTTTGCTCAATTTTGTGCAGTGTAGTATTGCAGTGCAGTATACTGCACTGCACTCAGCACTAGTAAATAATCACCCAAAGCTCACAATAAAATAGTTTAGACAGTTTAGTTAGACCTGTCAGTAATCATCTGGACGCCCTAGAGGATGAAATATCTAAATTTTATGTCCATATGTAATTAACCTGGGTCCCTATATTTCTTCTACAAAAAACGATGGAATAATTGAACGACCGACTATCTATCCAATATAGTGACATTGTGACAAAACTTGTTGCATAGAAATTTAAGTGTTTTTTACTCCCTTCAACAGTCGGATTTCTCGAGTCAAAAAATAATTTTTTTAATTTTAGGTAGAACGTCGACTTCTCTCTGTTTTTCCGGTGTGCACTTCCATTTCCATTGAAACTGAATTCAACAGCATTTATGCTTGCTTGGCTGAAGATATCCATTCAGACAGACTCCATTCAACAGCACAGGTATGGACTCAACGAAGAAAAGAGTTGCAAAATGCTTTTGGATTTGCACAAAAAATGCACGACATAGACTTTAAAATACTCAGGAAGTCCAAATAGGTTGAGTGCCTTTAGATCAAAAGTGAAGTATTCTAGTCTGTTGTCAGATCTCTTGCTCAAATTTTTGTAATTTTTCTTTTACAATTAAAAGGAGTTTATTTTTTCTTTCGGTAGCCTTATTTGTTGTTTTGTTACTTTTTGTGAATGATTTTTTTTGAAGAAAAAAGTTTATAGCTACACATTTTGAAGTAGTAAACACACAACAAAACTAAACAAATCACAGCAAAGTCTACATTAGACACTGAAAGATGAGCTTATAATAAGTACCATAACTAGTTGTTTTCATTAATTTACTTAAATGCGTTCTTAACTCAAATACAACATGGCAAAACCGTAGTTCTCAGATATACAGCAATATATAATTAAAAATACCAAATATTTTTTCTTAGCCATTAAAATATTTATTGATTTTTTAAAAATTACTAGAATATACAGGGCTAGTCAAAAAAAAACACGGACATTATTTGAATTCAACTCAGTTAGAATTTCATTTTTGATGCTGTGTTTTTTAAGTGCTTGTCTTTTTATTCGAATATTTTATATTTCTGATGGAAGAGCTTCTGGGTGGATAAACTACTGTCATCGATTTTTATGGGAAAATTGATGGGGCTAAAAACTTCCTACGCAAATTTGAATTTAAAAAATGTCCGTGTTTATATGACTAATCCTGTAGAAAATTTTGTCCTTTCGAAAACTTTTTAAGATCGAACTTGATCATTTTTTCTGTCTACCTTTAAATTAAAAATTTCGACTTTGAACGGAAATTGTGTAAACTTGAAGTTATATCTTCAAAAGTATAGCTCTATATTACATAGAACAATGAAGCTGACTTAACTATGCACCCGATAGATGGTAACTTCATTGTGTGTGGGGCCGATGTGTGGGACTTCACAGACATACTTACTCACACACATGACCATAACATATCCACAGAATGAAAAAACAAGTTGCTTCAAAATTGCACTGTTCCATTTTTCTTGTGAGAAATAGCATCAAGAATAGCCTACAACAGGGTTCAGTAGTTAAGTTATTATGAGTTTAATGAGTCAACCTGTCTTTTAGCATGGTATCGAGCTTGCAGAGCACGAAGTTCAGCGTCCATCTCTGAAAATATAAAATATTACAGATATTGCATAAAACTTCTACAAAAAAGTAGCCAAATACTTTTTTCTATTTATTGCCTCGAGGTAATTATTTTTGCGACTCCTTAAACACCAGAAAATTTTTGGGATGATTTCTAGATTAAGTTATGACAATCATCATTAGCTGTATCTCTGCACAGAGCACGCATATTCAAAAGACGTCAGCCATTTCGCTTGCAACAGGGCTATGCTCTACCAGAAACTTGGAAGGTTAACACAATGCAAACAACGGCTTCCCAAAGTATCGATTTTTAACTGAGAAATGTGATTGCTATGTGAAGAGGGGACGGCAATTTTAAGAGAAGAGGAATTTGATAGAGAATTCGATATAGTTTTTCGTATACTAATTTTTTTAGGTTTCATCGACTCTACTGTAAAACGAAACATCTAATGTTACCTTTTTCTAAACTTTCTTTCTTAATAAAAAGCTCTTCTGTGGTCAAATTACGCAACTAAAAACCATTAAAATCTAAATCACCAACTTAAGGCATGTTGAAAACCTACAAACGAGTAGTCACTCTGATCATTCAATGCTTTTTGGAAAGCACTGTCAATGGAATTGTTGTAGCTCCAGTTGGAACTGAAGGTATCCACTCCGCCCACTGCTCCAGCCTCAAACTGAGAAGAAGAGTTCTCCAAGGCTGATACATTCAATTTCAGTGCCTGCACTCCAGAAGCCAGTTGACGCTGTTGCTGGATCTGCTGTTGCACGTTTTCGTAAGAAGGTGGAGGTGGAATATTCGACATGTTGGAAGAGTTCAGACTATTTGGAAGAGTTTTTCTCGCCGTAACACTATTATTCGACTCAACTGTGCGGTCAAATGATCCTTCTCTGGCAGTTTGGTTAATGCATGAAGGAGGTGCTGCAAATGACAAAATTCATATTAACTAATATTCGAACGCTGTCAAATTTTTTACGGTGAATGTTTAAAGGGGAAGCATTTAGTCAAAACTGACTTTTGGAAAAATGAAGGGGCGATGCTGAGAGCCCTCATCTCGAAGAAGCTAAAGTATTTCACATTCCTAACAGCCGAAGTTTGCCTTTTTTATTATAATTCTAAATACGCAAACGTTACTTAATTGTATCGAAATTTTACCGGTCTAAGGGTTTTTAAAAATAAAGTGCTTATGGTGTGTTAGTAACAACACTAAATGCAGTTGTTGTAACTATTCCTATCATCTTCTATTTTTGTAAAATTTTTGTGTAAAATATCTGTCATATCTCTAAGAACTTTCGTTTTTTTTTGAAATAACCTTTGTGCTGATTTTCGAGCGTGTGCTGAATCAAAGTTCCTTCGTCGAAATTGTAGTTGAGCATAGTGCCGGAGGCTGTATTTGGCTTTCCAAAGTTATCAAGAGTGGCTGGATCCTTGGTGATCAAAGTGTTAACTGTATTCACTTCCAAAGCCTCATTTAGGTACTGCTGAAAATGTAATTACTAATTACTTTCACGTTTATGTAGTCACTGATCTGCAGTGCTGTGGGACCAGATTAATTTTGTAGAGATATAGTTAATATAGCTGAGCCACTAAAACTATAACTCACCCTCCACTACAGGCTGTATCAAATTTCCCTAATACTTTTAACCCGTGATAACTCACTTCTTTGGACGTTTTTTTAATATGTGGAGCACTTGCACTCCTCACTCGATTGTACACCGCCAACACCCTACCACCTCCCCCAATTGAGAAACAGAGGGACCAAAGCAAAAAAGTCGCTATTTCTTGACTTGATCCAAACTTTTTATAGTACAGGGTGTCAATGAAGTTTTCTACAGCTAACTCAGCCAAAAACTAAGCTCTATAAAACCCTTTCCTATAAATAATTTGGCTTCAGTAAAAAATAGATACTTTCTTGCCTTGGTCCCTCCTTTTGATCGGGAGGGACGGGGTGCAGTCGAGTGGGAAGTGCGTGATTGATATAAACAGTTTAGCCTGATCTGTTTTTTCAGATTGACTCAACTTGATGTAGCAATTTTTTTGGTATAGAATATCAAAAACACGATTTTCACTTGGTCCCCTGTGGTTTACAAAAAGCGTATAAAAAACAGACACACCGCATCATTGAGCAAGTAGTGTGCAGCTACATCTTGAGCATTTCCAATCATTTCTCTTATGATTTTCGGACCTTTGGCAGTTGTGATAAATTCGTGCTAAAATATAAAAGTTTTTTACTGACAATAACAAAATTCTACTTGAAGCAGATTTTCAGCAGATGTTCTCTCCTCTGGATTTTTGACCAGACATTTGGCAATAAAGTCGTGAAACTTGTCTGACCATTCAATACCATTTCCAGCAGTTTTGAGTGTGGGTGGAGGCTTAGTCGGGATCATGAATATGGCTCTGTAAATAAATAAAATTGCTGGATATATCACTGTGAAAAAATATGGGTGTGTGTAAGAAGATCTAAAAATTTAAAAAGAGATCCAATTAGAAGCGAAAAATGCTTCGAACAGAATTTAAAAACCTACTAAATCATTTTTCAAAAGTAAAAATTTTCTGGGTCTTGTTCCATCATTTTTTGAGCACATGTAAAGCTAAAACCCTCTAGTTAATCTTAATGGACGCCAGTAGAGTCTATTTTCAAGTAGAGTACTTTTTGTAGTGTTTTCTTTCTTTCTCTTTTTTTCTATACATTTTTCACTATCACACCCCACTTACTTACTGACCATTGGACATGCCTTAACAGCCAAATGATTACCTCATAGGATGTATTTCTGCGTGCGGAGGTCTACCTTCAGCCATTTCTATAGCTGTAATTCCCAAAGACCAAATATCTGCAAAAAAATTGGTAAAATGTCAGCTTTATATAAAAAAAGTTTACCAGCTTTAGTGTCGTACCCAATCTCTTGGATCAACTCCGGAGCCATCCAGAAAGGTGTGCCAATCACTAAACTTCAAGTTAAACATCGAGTTGATGTCATCAAGGTAAAATTTTTTTTTATATTTGAAGCCCATGAATTTTAAAAAAAAAATTATTTAGTAATCTTTTTCCACCTGACAGAAGATTTAAACTGATTTTTTTTGTCATTTCTATCGGTTTTAACTAGAAACAAGCCAAACATCACTCATCTATCGACTACATCTGCGACTACAATATGTCAAAGGGACGGCCAGTGTACCGCGTATGATCACCCGTGAACTTATGGACCTACCCAATATGTGATGTTGTAGTATCTGATGCGGTTTTTTCGCGCTGTATCACGTTTTTATTTTTCTAAAAATGCCCTGAAAAATTTTGAGGAACTTCGGAAATCAAATTACAGCCACCTGAATTTCTCCAAAACCCATCTATTTTTTGTGGGGTTTTAGTGTAAGATTGTTTTGCTTGAGTTTCTTGAAATTGGCTTGCTGTTTTGGAGTCTTTGCACTAGTTTTGTTGCGTTTTTCACGCTGATCATTTAGCTATATTGCACTTTCTTTTTTCTATAGACAGTCGGCCACGAATATGCCAAGCCAAGTATCCTTCGAATTCCAATACCAGGAAATCAGCTGGTTTTACCTCTTCTCTTGTAATTTCTGAGTGACTATTGTTGAATTTCTGTGCCAATTTTCCACCTATCTTGTAGCTCTTGAATTACTCTACATCGATTGATCAAACATTGAGCAGTTATACGTGCTCTTGAGCGGCTTTAAGTGGAAATTCGGCAGATGAGAAACTGGTGGTTTTGTGAGCTCGATTTCCCACTTTCCCTCAAATGGTCACCATTTAAAACCGGTCGCTATATTGGAGGCGTCACTATATTGGAGTGTCACTGTATTGGAGGTATAATTGCTTATATTTTAGTCGAATCCAACGAAATCGAGACCAAGATGTCACTATATCGGAAGTTTCACTACATCGGAGTGTCACTATATCGAGGTTTGACTACATGTCATAATTAACATCAAATGATAACTGTGCCATAATTAACCTTTTTTAAAAGCAGTAAAAACTTGCCTGTATTCCTTTTAGCCATAGTATCAGTCAATTGACCAGCCACCCCGAAATCTGCCAGTTTAGCATTGCCGTCCATATTCAAGAGGATATTGCCTGCCTAAATAAGAAAAGATTTTATATTCTACTTTATGCATTCTGCGAAACTTACTTTGATGTCTCTGTGAATTTTCTTCAAACCGTGCAAATAGGTCAGGCCCATTAAAGTGTCTTTGAGTATAGCACCGATTTCCATTTCGTTCAGTGTCTTACGCCTCAGCCGCATAATGTCAGAAACTGAGCCTGCTCCGCAATATTCCATCACTATCTAGAGTAGACTAAATTAAAATGGTTTGACAAGGTGAGAAGTCTGAGTGAGTCTCAGGCCAACAATTTAAATTTAAATAATACAAAAAATCATGCGGATCAAGAAAAATTAATAAAAGTCTGCAAAAAATGGAATAGATTTTTAGGTGAGTTTCACTCAATAATTTTATTAGCTTTTTCGTAGTTTTTTTTGCATAGAATGATAATAATAATAAAATGATAATTCTTGAATAAATTCAAAAACTTCAGCAAGAACTTACCCATAGATCTGAGTTTTTGAAGTATGATCCGTAATACTTTACGACATCTGAAATTGAACCCTACAAGTGTGAAAAATATATTTAAAAAGTTTTATATACATTTGCTGTCACATTGCTGCATAATGGTGATCTCTTTGATTATTTCTTGTAGATCTGTGTC
The DNA here is from genome assembly GCA_029231635.1 of Ditylenchus weischeri. Classification (NCBI taxonomy): domain Eukaryota; kingdom Metazoa; phylum Nematoda; class Chromadorea; order Rhabditida; family Anguinidae; genus Ditylenchus; species Ditylenchus weischeri. Next base: position 134,740 of record JAMRYI010000318.1, read on the forward strand.
CACTGGCACTTTCTTGATGGCCAGAGTGTGCCCGGAGTCTTTGTGCAGAGCTTTATGCACTGAGCCATAAGAACTGAAAAAGCTTTGTTGATTATATTTATTATTAAAAAAACAGTTTTTTTAAAGGACCATACTTATTGATGGCAATGAAAATTTGGCAAATTCAAACGCGTCGGGACACTTTTTTTACTCCCAAAATACTTTTTGAATTATGAATTGTGGGTATATGTAAATGTAAAACATGGCAATTACAGTGGCCTAAGTAGCTCAGTGGAATAGCAGCGTAGTGCGGTGATTGTTGTTCTCAGGTTCGGTTCCCTTACTTACTTAGTCTGCTCCTGTCTACTCTGTAATTTTTGGAATCAATTTCTGAATAAAACAAAGTGTCCCGCGCGCATTTGAAATTGCGAAATTCCCATTGTCATCAACAAGTATGGTCCTTTAAAAAACTTATCAGTTGTTTTTAAATATTTACTTATATTTAACTCAGCCTACAAATTAAAATGTTTTTGTTGTTATTTAATTCGTGACTAATTTTTCTGAAAGATCCGATAAAACTTTCTAAAGAATCTAATAATTGTAAGATACCCTTCTCCCACTTTGCTGAGTACTTCGAAAACATCTTCTGGTGATTTGTTCAGCTCTGTGGTTTCCAATTTGAAAGAGTTCCTGAAATATGCGTTTTTATTTCAATTATTTTGTTTTAGCGCTAAACGTCTGAGTTTAATTTATCGTCGAAGACCTAAATTTGGGAAAAGCTAACCCTTGTCATTTTAAAATTCAAAACTTTGGGTAAAGGCAATAGTTTACATATCTCATAGCTTTTGAGTGTTTTCATGTACTTTTAAATGTAAAAATTTGGTTAAAACACAGTTACATAGTTTTTATTACAATTTGGTTATGTAAAGACTTACGGGTCTATTGTGACTGGTCTATCCTCATCTTTTTCTGCGGCTAATTCCGAAGACATTGAGTGAGTGACTGAAAAGATTGAATTATTAATGAAATAACTGGTGTAAAAAAACTTCCGGGACAAACTTTGAGTTAATTGTGCGGAACAACATTTGTTTCCAAATTAACATCCGAATACACTATGACGTAGCATTTTTCTTCTTCTATCAGATAGGGGGTTTGCTTTTTATCTGTGCCAGACGTTATGATGAAAGTCAAAGCAAAGAAGAAAGTCATTTTTGTTCACTTCTTATTTTTCTGTTTTTAACTGCTGCTTTTTTATAATCCATTTATGTGTTTAAATGAGTTTAAACAATCTGGACGACAACTGGTGTTTCCAACAGGACGGTGCTCCTTCCCATCGAGCCTATGAAACCCAGGACTGTAAAACTTTCTTGATCCATCGGGACCACTGGACCAGCCCGAGTGGTGTGAATGGCCGCCCAACTCTCCGGAGCTGAATGTCATGGACTACTTCGGCTGGCCTTACTTTCAGTCGAAGTCTTGCTCTAGGTCCCACAACTCCATTGCAGCACTAAAAGCATCTTTGGTTCGGAAACGTGATGTAATTACCCAGCAATACATCCAGAATGCTATCGACGACTTTCCAAAACGACTGCGCAAGTGTATTGCCGCTAATGGAAGTCATTTCTTTGAGTAGAGTAAAAAGCAAACTCCCATGTGATAGAGGAAGAAAAATGCTACGTCATAGTGTATTTGGATGTTGATTTAGAAATAAATATTGTTCCAAACAATTAGCTCAAATTTTGTCCCGGAACTTTTTTTACACCATTCATGTGTTATTGACTTTCCAGTACACTAGCCACAATATGTAAAGCAAAAAAATAAGTGAATGCAAGGCAGTAAACTGTTGTTACAACAACGTGCACGAACCAAAATATTAACTTAAAAATATTTGCCCATTTAACTAATACTACTCACCTCTACATATACTCCTTTGAAAACTATGGGAACTAAAAAAATTGCCCAAAAAGAGGTAGAAAAAAATCGGAAAAGTCAACGACCTCCTGAAAATCATAGCGCAGTCAGGGGTTAAAGTTTCCTATAAAACCGACTAAAACTCGCAACGAAAAAAAGAAACCCTAAATAAACTCCCCAACAGACCGAGCAATGCGGCAGGCAACATCAAGCTGGAAGAAATTTTAATGGGCACGCGAATACGGAAACAGCGCAGCGATGATATGTTGGGTAAAGGAGGTTTTGAAGTAAAGCTATTTTGGGTGCACAACTTCAGTTTTACAAAAGATGATTTTTAAAGGATACACTTTACATTAACAAAAACATTTACTGACAAATGGATAGTGACCATACAAGTGACATATTAGTGACCATACAACATGAAAAATTTCAAAGATTCACCGAAATAAGGAATTTTCTGTCCTTGAACAGGCTGAACTGAAATCCACTGACCCATATCACTGTAGAACACTCATTATGATCAACATAAAAGATAAAATTAGAAGAATTAGTAAATAAAGAAATTTGTCTAAAATGTAGAGTTTAATGTTTTAAGAAAATGGTTAAGTTCTGCGACTCCTTACACTAATCTTAGCATTTAAGTGACCCCCTCCGGAACTTCAACGGTTAGAAATGAGCGCACGGATTTACTATACTTTTCGCACCATGAATCTACATAAACATGGTGATACTCATAAAAGTGATACTCATTTTTCAACCACTGAAAATTCTTGAAATAGTAAATCAAAAACTAACTTTGAAATCCTAGTCAAAAAGGTGAGGGGGCTTGAAAAAGAAGGGGTATCTAATAGAGGGAATACGGCAAATCAACTTTACCTATCTGCACAGTCAAACTAATTAATTATCTCTAAAAAGTTAACTATACTTTGCAAAGCCCTCTAAACGAAACACAGATAACCAATAGATTTAAGGTAAAAAGACATAAAATCAGTCAGGTAGACAGAGTTGCATATGCCCCATCCCTCTAACTCAACCATACAACCAAGAGAACAAGGCAATGACCTTAAAAGAAGGTCGGCAACCACTACAATAATATCGATTTTTTACAGCCATTAATGCATATAAGCACTGCTGCCCCATGAATCAGTTGCGTCAGATAAAAGATGTCTTTGTCCAGCCAAATATCGATCAAAAAAACTTGTGCAATTAGCAAACTTCTACTCGTTTAATTGTTCCGAGAGCAGTGGAAGTGTTCTTTTTGCTATCTATTAGTGCTTTTAGCAGCCAATTATTATAATCAGTTTAAGACATAAATTTGTCTCGAAGAGAATTTCTCATTGTTGGAAGTGTCGTAATTTTTTGTTAATTTTTTTTGGACAATGTGACAAGTATAGTATAAATGATTTTTCTTAAGTAGTTTTGGTGACAGTGTGAAGGTCTGCACGGGCAATCTTTGAATTTTTAAAATTACGATTATCTTTATTGTTACCCATGTTTTTTTAAAGGAGTACAGACGTTAAGGGGGGTGTAGTATTTTGATTAGAAAGTGGAATTTTCCGACCTCAGCTATTGGGTAGTCTAGAGAGTCTTGCGTTAACAAGACTACGTGGTTAGTCATTTGAATAGTCTTCAAAATTTATATTTATAAAAAGTTCACCAATTTTTTAACAAGGTCACAGAATGGAGATGTGTTACAAATTAAAGCGGCTGGATTGTCTGATGGGTTTCAAATTCTAAATTTTTCTTTTGGTATTTGAATTCTGGAACCCATTAAGCAATTTCAGATAAATTATTATAAGGTTAAATTTTTTGAACCTCATCACAATGGCAAACGACAGAGTGTTGTTAATGCAAGACTTTCTGGTCAACATAATAATTTTATTTTTCCCTTTAACGTCTTATTTTTCATCCGGCGTTTTTTTAAGTATGAACTTGTAGGGTGTCCCAATAATACCCGAGGGATTTTTACACGGCTTTTTTAAGATGATTCTTGCATCCAAAGATTATTTCAATGATATCATTTTGTAGCTCTTTCCTTCTTCTTTCGAATCGTATATGACATTCTTTCAGATATGGCAGAATTGCGAGCAGGTATTGTGCGATTGTTCGAGCAGGGAAAACAAGGTTATGGAAATATCGCGATTACTAAATGTGCCTCATCCGACAGTCTCCGATGCAATCAAGCGATTCCAAGAGACGGGCAGCAACATGGATCGTGCAGGAAGAGGGCGCAAAAGAACAGCAAATACGCCAGCCAACAAGCAGAAGGTGAAGGGTCGGCTCCAAAGGAATCAAGAAGCAAAAGAACTCGATCAGAAAGATGAGCAAGGCCATTGGAATCTCAAAAAGTTCTGTCCATCGAACTTTTTGCATCTGTCCAATCGATTTTCTTTCATTGTGTCCGTTAGCAGCTGAGCCTTCACTTTTTTCCTTGCCTTCATTCCTAATTCGATTTTAGCAATTTGATAGACAGAACTTTTTGAGATTCCAATGGCCTTGCTCATCTTTCTGATTGAGTTCTTTTTGCTTCTTGGATTCCTTGGGAGCCGACCCTTCACCTTCTGAATGTTGGCTGGCGTATTTGCTGTTCTTTTGCACCCTCTTCCTGCACGATCCATGTTGCTGCCCGTCTCTTGGAATCGCTTGATTGCATTGGAGACTGTCGGATGAGGCACATTTAGTAATCGCGATATTTCCATAACCTTTTTTCCCTGCTCGAACAATCGCACAATACCTGCTCGCAATTCTGCCATATCTGAAAGCATGTCATATACCATTCGAAAGAGGAAGGAAAGAGCTACAAAATGATATCATTGAAATAATTTTTGGATGCAAGAATTATCTTGAAAAAGCCATTTAAAAATCCGTCGGGTATTTTTGGGACACCCGGTATATAATCTTATCTACTAGAGTACCGATAAAAACGTAAATTCTGAAACAGATACGGAAACGACTAGGACGACGCTGGTTTGAACCAAGACAAATTTTTTATCGAAATTTTGATCTGATGCGTTATTCGTCGGGTGGTAACACTGTTTGGCGTAAAAACATAAGACGCTAAAAGGAAAAATAAAATTAACTGGGGTTCGGAAAATCCCGTTTTCTAGTCAAAACCCTCTTATAGGCTGTCCTTTTTTAAACGCCTCTAAAACAAACCTTTTAAAAATGACGGAGACTCAATAGTGTTACACTCTAACACTGAATACTAGGGACAGCAGGCGCTTATTGGCGCCTCTATCGTATTTTGAAACTTTAATGAACATTAATCCACCACATACCCCCTGATTACCCTTTTCTTGGTAACCCCCGTCTTGGCTACCGTCTTCCTCGGTGCCTGCCTACAAATTGCATACAAACCCTCCTACTCAGGTACTTACCTTGTGGTTCTATCTCCATCCTGGTGATTCGGGCCCTATCCTGGTGGTTGGAGGTTATCCATGTAGTTCGGGCCCCATCTTGGTGGTTGGGGTACTTTCCTGGTGGTTCTATCTCCATCCTGGTGATTCGGGCCCTATCCTGGTGGTTGGAGGTTATCCATGTGGTTCAGGCCCCATCCTGGTGGTTGGGGGTATCCTACCTGGCCACCTACCTTCTATCCACCCTACCTGGCCTCCTACCTATGTGACCATATAAGCGAATATAAGATTTTACTATTAGGGCTAAGAGAACTTGCCGTTTTGCCAAAAAAATTGGCGCCAAGTCAAAAAAAAAATTCATCCAATTTTTTATTTATAGATTTTCCCATAAAACCCCCAATTATCAGCTTTAAAAGCTACAATTCCAATTTTTTTTCTCAGCAAACCCCTAGGGAGCCCGGGCAGGTCAAATTAAGGGTACATAGAGGCATTTTTTTTAAACATTTTGAATTTTTGTTATTGAACGCGCTGCGCGCGTTTGACTGTATCTAGGCTGCTTCGCAGCTACCAATTCTATAAGAGCCCTCTGAGCCCAGAGAGCCCAGTGAATCCGCTCAGGCATACAACGTCCAAAAATCACATGATTCACCCATAAAGGTATGAGTTGTGACAAAAAGTGAGTCGAAAGACAATTTCTGTCCTCGACTTGTTGCTGGGTTTGACCGCATAGATCCACCTACCCTTTTGGTTTTGGGGTTTTGGCGGGTGAAATCGCAAATTTGGTCTTATTAAACCCAATTTCCCACATAATTTTGACTATGCATATGATAGCATAGTTTGTTTTTGAATTAAAAAAAATTTGGGTTTTGGCGCGAAATAAAGTTTGAATCGAATTCAAACTGGCCAAATTAGACTAAAAATCCTGTGTTCAAACCAAAACCTCGGTTTTTCTCAATATTCACACATTCTTAATTTTCAAAACTTGCTACGCAGGTTTTGATCAAATTGCCATTTTTCAGCCAAAAATGTGCTTAAAATGGCATTTTAAAAAAATATTTTTTGGAAAAAATTTGAAAAATTTCAATTTTTGGCACAATTTGCTTCAATTGGGATCGTTTCCAGCAATTTCGGCCTGGCTTCAATTTTACACATTTGATACCAATCGGTAGCTGAGATTCTGTTGTGAGGCCCTCTTCGAGTGCCCAAAACCACATTCAGCCAAAAAAATCCTGCTAGGGACCAAAATATGCCAAAAAACGCATTTTCGGCACAATTTGAAATATGACCAATTCGAAAAAATTTTCTATTTTTGGCCAAAATTTTTTTCATATTTTTCCTAGGTCGGAATATAGTTTTTATTGCTTCCCTGAAAATTGCAGGTCGATAGGAGCCGAATAGCGGCCTGGGCGACTTTTTTTTGGTGAGAAATGAGTTTATATCCTCCGCCATTGAAATAGCTTTAAAATAAGTACACACTTGCCTTTTAAAATATTTCTCAGAAAAAAGTTATTGATGGTGCAACGGGACTGCTCAAAAAGAGTTACGGACTTTTTCAGAACCTACTATTATTCAAACATACATGATTCTAGTAAAGCTCTCTTTTGTCTTTGTTTATGAAATCTTATCTCTATATAAAATTTATTAAGTTCTTCTCCTTTACGCTTGAAATTTATCCTATTGTTTTAAATCATTGCCTCTTTTTGAAAAACTGCTTTTTGCAAATTACTCTTTACTCTTACTCAGCTCATAAGTTTTTAGCTCATCAGAGATGTTGTCTAAGATTTTTCGACATATTTTTTTAAGACTTCCCCCAGACAACTTACTATTTTGTACCTATTTTTTAGCTGATCTCACTGGTTACAAAAGAATGGCTACAAAAAGTGAACAGTATTTTCACCCATGCTTTTTGACTTTTTGTTGTCTTGTAAAAAATAGAGGAAGATACCTTACACGATAGCTAGTATCTAAGAAGAAATACCAGTGTTTGAATTTTAAAATAGTTTAGAACGAAACAAAAAAAATATTTGACCAATTCTGCATTATATGATTATGTGTTTTCGTAGCCTATTAAAAATCTTAATTTTCCAGCAATGTGCTCCCAACAAAATGGCGGAGATCCGGCAGTTCCTTCTTGGGATGAGTTTAACGTGGAGCAAGATGAACTAGACTACGAAGAAGAATCTGGAGCTAGAGAAGCGCAACAGGCTCAAGAATGTGGACCTAATTTGCCACCAGGTAATAAAATTGTTTTGATTCTTTAAACAAAATTATATACTTTTAATGTAGGATTTGGGAACGAAAATTCGCAAGAAGGACCGGATCACCATCAAATAAGGTATTTTATTTATTATTAAATGTTTTAATAAATGAATGCCAGGTATTTTATTGTAAAATTCAATTAGTTCTTTTAATTAGTTCTTCTCTTTAATTAGGACCTTCTTTGGACCTAGTTCTTCAAACATTGGCGATGACTTCACCATTCCAAACGGTAGATTATTGCTTTTTATGTGGAAAATAGCGTTAGCAAAAATGTGGTCGATCGGCCAAAAATGAGCCAAAGATGTGGCCTTTTTTTGTGATCGATCTGCTACATTTTTCCAGCCCTGGTAGGAAAAAACAGATTGAGCTGCGTTTAGATCATGATGAAGAGCCAGACGATCCGGATCCAAACTCAGAGCGAAACCCACAGGTTTATAATTTTTCATCTTAACTAGTTGAAAGTGGATATCTGGAAATCGATAAAATAAAGATTATGTGCAATTATTAATGCTGGCTCGTTTTCTGGGGGCGTGATCGTTTCGCCAATGAAATCACTTCGTTAATGGTATGTTTTCAGCGGCAGCTTTTTTTATCAAGTACTTTCATTCATTTTGTCAGGCAAATTACGACTCATTTTGTAGCCAGTGAGATGAACTACAAAATGAGTGGTAATTTTCTTGACAAAGAAATAAGAGTACTTGAGAAAAGAATCTATTGGCGAAAACATACCATTGCGAAATGATCTCATTGGCGAAAGTTCCATTGGCCGTTTTCTGCTGTATGATCAGTCAAAACTGTCTAAATTGCTTTTGAAGGGTCTATCTTAGTTTGAATGTCCCAGTAATCTTAGATACGCTGCTTTAAATCGAAGCTTTTTTCAACTCTGCTCTTGATTCAAATTGGTAAAAAAACTGGCTAAAATAAGTTTTTGGCACTAGATAAATGATTTCAGCACTAATTTTATTTTGACATTTTACTTGAAGTTTAGGTTAAATTTTTTTGCACTTGCATGTAGCCCTGGATCTTGGCTTTTTAATAAGCTTCCGAACCCCGCTGAATAAATTTAGAAATGTAAAAACTTAGGGGTTTAAAAAACGAGAGAAAAATAAACGTTCATTCAAACCCCCAAATCTCTACACTTCTCAATTCATTCATTAATTTTTGATAAGAAGAAAGCCAAGATCTAGGGTTAACGCTAGTGCAAAATATTTGAAAAATGTAAGCCAAACATTAAGAAAAACGTCAAAACAAAAATTAGAGCCAAAAATAATTGATTTTTGTGCCAGAAACCATTTATTTAGTGCCGAAAACTATTCATAGCCAAAAAAATTTCGCTATCAGGAAAGTAAAAAATTTTTGACGGGAAGGAAGCAACAAAACTGAGGCCATTTTTCATACACCGTTGTTCAAAACGGAAGGGATAGTGTTGTAGGCGTTCATACCCCCTTGCCCTTTTTCTGTCTAGACCATTGCAAGAAAATATAATAATTGATACATCGAAGTGAAAATATTTACAAAAAAAGATCACAAATGTTGTAGAAATAAAACATAGTGGCTTGGTTCATAATTACCGGTACTGTTTTTATTGACCAAAATAAATGTTGTATTATATTGGGTTGATGCATAAGTCCTGCAACAACCCCAAAGTGACTTGCACTTTTTGATGGATTGCAAAATATTTATATTTATAAAATATGCAAATAAATTTTTATGGGTTTCACTTATTAAATTTTTCGCAGAAAAAGGTTAATTGTGAAACCTACAAAAATTTATTTGCATTTTTTATAAATATAAATATTTTGCAACCCATCAAAAAGTGCAAATCACTTTGGGGTTGTTGCAGGACTTATGTATCAATTTGAATATATATATACCCTGTATATATATACCGATATGTATATTGATTCATATTCTGAATGATAGGTTTTTTAACCCTTAGTAATAATTATGCACCAATCCAATAACCAATCCAATAGGCTTAGGCCTGAGCCTAAAAAAATTGTTAAAAAATCATGAAAGTTTTTATTAACCTACACAATTTATCTTTTTACTACGATTTCCTTACAGGATCCAAGCCAATCTTGCCCAGCAGAGCCTTCGCCTTCTAGCTCGTCTCAACGCTACATAGGGCCCCAAATACCCAGCCACATTTTGCAAAACAACCGTAAAAAGGGTGATAGAAATTCACAAAACCATATTTTTACTGTTAATAGCATCATTTTAGACAATAACCTTGCCCTGCCCGCTATCAACTCCACCTCCGATCATGAAACTAATGAAAAAGTATCATCTTCAAAGCAAAAAGTCATTGGTCCGAGTTTGCCGTCAGAATTTTTTACCGCTGAGAATGGTACGTTGACATATTTTAAACGCTTAAATAAATTTCTTAAAAGTTTTATAGATGCCGAAGAAATAAATGGCATGCCACCAGATGAACCTCAAAATTCTTCAGTATTGTCTAACAGGGCCAAAATTACTAGCAATAACATTGGTCCTTTGCTACCGTCGGAGATTCTTCCAACAGTTTCTACTTCACAGGTATTTTATAATGACAAAAATATTAAAAGCACGATTCACAGGCAAAAATATTCGTGCTAACATTAAAAACATTCAAGACTAAAAATGACAACTAAATATCACCTATTCGGTAGTAAATGAAGTTTTTCTGATGGAATATAAAAAGTAGAATATATATTCAGATTCTGACGCGATCTGGCAAAATATTACACTTACTAAAAGTAACATTTGACCCTGAAAACATTGACCACATTATGGCCAATGTAATTAATTATATTTTGAAATTTAATTCGTTCATATTGAGGTAATCTGGCCAACAATGTTAAGGGTGACAGTCGTTAAAACAACTAAGACCACACAATTTTTGCAGGAACCCTCAGCTGGAGGCGCTGAACACAAAAGTTCAAATGTAATTGGACCAGTCATACCACTAGAGTTTTTGTGTGACTCGACCCGATCTTCAGACGATGGTTATATAGATGAGCCTTCAACATCGAAAGCACACTCTTCCAAGAAACACTTAGAACCTTTCTTGAATGGAAAGACTCCGAATGGAGCTTCCCACAATCTAGATTTGCCTTTGGATGAGGAAGAAGAAGTGTGTGGTCCAGCTCCTCCACCATTTATACCAGCTAAACCTTCAAATGGAAACGGAGTGGAGAAAAATGAAGAAGACGAGTTCGTTGGACCAATGCCTCCTACACTAGACAAAATGGCTGAGGAGGAGCGTTATTTAAACCGAAGACTGGAATTCGAGATGCAGAAAGCCCAGGTTATTATTTGAAAGAAATTTAGGTAAAGGTACGTTTCGTCATATTTTTTCCATTGGGAAAAAAATATGACGAAACATATTTTTTCCAATTGGAAAAAATATGACGAAACGTTAACGCACCGAGATTTATTGGTACCCAAAAGCTTCTAATAGCATTAAAAACCCTTATTTGCCAAAAAATTGTTAACTAAGTATTGAAGGGTTAACGCGAAATTTGAAACCAAATTCGAGAAACACGAATCTGTCTTCGGAATCGCTAATTTTCTTAACAATATTTTGTTTTTAAGAAGCACATCTTGAGGCGTACTAAAATTTAATTCCAAAAGAGGGTTTAACACATCTGGCTTATTGAGAGGTAAAATGGGGGTGCTCATCCATACGCATTTGAAATATTGATAACTTGAGCTTGGTGCTTCCTGTGGTTTTTTGCTTAATTTTTGCGCAAAATTTTCTTTTTCTCGTAGATGTTGAAATATCGTTATTCAGAAAAGCAGAAATGGTCCGTAAGCAGCTTGTTGAAATAAAAAAAGTCAGTGATTTTACATCGATTTTGCTAAATTTTGGGCAAAAATTAAGAAAAAAAACAAAGGGGGACCGAGCTCAAAAGTCGATATCAATTGAGGGATAGGGCCAAAACGGTGAAGTGCCAACAAAGCTGTACCACAGCTCTGTGAAAACTCTTACAGTCTAAATTGGACATCTTCACAACATTCAAAAGGCTGTGACTTGCTTATTGATAATTACTTAAGCTTCTTAAACATTGTCTATTCAGGGATTGGGGGATTTAAAAAGAGAAGAGTGGATGACTGAACTGCCACAGAAGTTGAAAACAAGCTACGGATTGAGCGCTAAGTCTTCATTTTCAAAGACTTCTGCGGGGCCACCCTCATCCAGCGGTCAGAATGCTTGGACCTCAACTCCTGGCACGTCCAGAAAGACAGTCAAGGTGAGTAACAAGTAAATGATAAATTTTTAATTTATCATATTTTTAGGAAGCGGACAGTACCAAGAGATCAGCGACTGATAAGTTGCAGGAAGAAAGGGTCAAACAATTAAATGTAAGTTATTGACTTACACATATATGCAGAGAAATGTGTAGATCGTGTGTTTTTGACGACAAAAAGAGATTCCCCATTCGCAAAAATATACCAATTTTTGAAGATTTAGCTAATTGTTTGGCTGAAGTACACAATGTGTGTGTCGCCTGTAATTTATGAGTGACTTTTATATTGTTTTTGTGCTTATTTTTCGCCAATCTGGTAGCTCTTGAATTTCTCTACAAGTACTGATTAGGCATCAAGCAGATAAACGGCCAGAGTACAAAAATTTCCCATGCTTTCAGTAAAATTGTAAATTTTTCAAACTGCCTTATTAGATTCTTTTAATCTCTCACCCATGATCTTTTTTGGAATAAACAGACAACCACCTCTAGGTAATTGTCTGCCATCCATCATAATAAATAAATAAATATTGTTTTTTTGTAATTAATAATAACTGTTAGAATTTTCAGGAAAATCGACAAGAGTCTCTGTTAGATGTTCATCGCAAAAAGCGCAAAATTGAAGAAAACGTAATTTTTAATTTGTTTTTTCTTTTGAACTTCGATCTTTTAGTGTGTCTTAACTTTTGTCTAGCGCTGATTTAAAAGTTGTTTGTTAATTTTAAATATAGATGTCGACAAACCACCTATTAAATTGTGCAAAAACTTTTATGATATACAGGGTGGCACAATTTTCCTGTCGGTTCTGTTTCGGTCATAAATTTTTTTAAAACGATTTAGAAAAAAAGAAGAGACAATTCTAAAAGTCCAAACGAATAACAGAAACAAATAAAGTAAAAAAACCTTGTAGTGTTAGCGGCCCTGGCGTTCTCCTTGTGCTTTGACTTCTCCTGATGCTCTTGATTGCGGTTTTTCTCTAGATGCCAAGTTGATCTCATCGTTGCACGGAATGCAGTGAGCGTTGAAGTCGTCCTTTCCTTTTCTGGTTCCTTTGAACTCCCTTGCAAACTCGACTTTGTACACGTTGTTCCTTCGAGGCTGAGACATTGCGTTTGAGATAAGCACTGCAAATTTAACAATTTAAACAAGCGAAAGAAAAAAGGAAGAAAAAGCAGAGACAAATGAACACAAAATGAACAGACAACTGGAAATTCGAATGAAAAACTGTGCAGCAGGCGAAATTTTTTAAAAATTCGAATGTTTTCTTACATTTTCGGCGCCTTTTCGAAAAAAAAAGTACAAAAAAGTACATTAGTTTACCAGTACAAATCTTTTTGGAAAGTACATTGAAAAAAGAAAAGATTTGGAGTCTCAAAAAAGTACAAATCTTTTTAAAATGTACAAATATCATCCCTGCTTTTAGAAGATTTACGGTATAATTTTTTGCTCGAATTCATTTTTCATCTTTTTATGTACGAGATTTACACGGACGATCTATCGCTGATATAAAACAGAACTTTCCGGACAATTGGAAAGATAGCTCAGAGTAAAAGCTTTTTCAAACGGGCAATCTCTGATAATCCCCCCTCCCTCTAGGATTTCGAAGTTAAGCTATTCTCGATTTACAATTTTAACAATTTTCAGGGTTTGAGAGAAAAATAGAGCTTAATAGAGCTTTTGTGTTATTAATATTTTAATTAGCTCTAAATTTATTTTTATCACCTTTCTAAACCACTTTATGTTTAGGCAGTGTCTAGTAGTGAGATTGGAGGCAGACGTCCATTCAATCGTGATACAGATATGCAGGTAAACATTTCAAATCATTTTTCCGAATTAATCCAATAACTGTTTCAGAATCGAGCCTTAGCCAGTCTAACTGGCGAAGATGCCAAAGCTAGACTGGAAAGTTTGAGCTCTCGGTTTGGCAGTAGTTCTAGCAAAAAGTTTTTGTGATGTGTTACTTGTTGTTTGTTTATTGAGAATATGTTTTCTTGCTGTCTTTTTTCTTCGTTATGGATCTGCTGTTCAGCTGTCTATTTTATTATTTATTTGTATAACCGGATAAAAAACTTTTAATTCGCTAAAAAATTTAGAAACTTTTTTTGATAAACGTCACGTTCTTATGGTTAGATTCTAGCTGGAGGCGTAATTTGCACAAAAAGGGCCAGCTAAGAGTACGGACGACAAATTTTTTACAGCAAATTGTTTGAACTTTTCCGCAAAAAAAAAGAACTTCGACATTTCAATTGGTCCCCTCTGTGGTTTGGGCCTTGCCCATCTAGAGGCCATCCACACATCAGAGCCAAAGCAAAAATCATGTTTTTGACATCGTATACAAAAATAAATATTGTCAGCGAGAAAAAATTAATTGGCGAAAACAGAATTTCAGACAGACAATTTCGCCAGAAAAAAGTTATGACCATTTCAAAACCTAAGCATTTTTTGACACAACCTGTACAATGTAGTCTTGATAATCCAACACTCCTGATCAACGGCAGCTTTAGCTGTCCCTAAAAGGCGTCGACTTATTAAACTCGATTGTACATGTACATAATTTATCATTATGTCTATTTTACATTTGTCACCAAAGTTATCAATTCGTTTTGTGTGTATATTGTACACTCACTGTTTAAATGGACCTCTTTTTTAGTAACTTTTGGTTATTCTTTCGCGCGTTTGAAGGTGAGTTTGCGGAGCTATTCTTCAGCAAGTTGTTGTGTTTGTTGTCTTCTATTACCTCTTGTGACTCATTTTCTTCAATAAAACAATATTTCATAAATGACTTCAAGTGATAATTTTTTTACGGAAGCAAAACTAGCATTAAGTAAAAGATCGGTGAGATTAAATACTTATTACTAGGGATCGGATTCACATATTTTTGCATATTTTTTCGGTGATATGCTCTGACAGAGTATGCCTGACCTGACCTTTTTATGGTCTTTTATGCAGCATAGTTTCGCATATTTTCCGTTTTTAGGGCATATTTGCATATTGACTGCATATTTTATCTGTTTAGGGCATATTGCCGGCAAAATTGCCGGCCCAAAAAGCCGGAAAGTTTGTTGATTATGTAAAATTTTTGGAATATTGAAAATTTGTTGATTATGAATATTTCGTTAACTTGCTTTTTATGTAAGAAAAAACTTAGAACCAATAAATCAACTGAAATAAAACCAACCTTTGAATGCCAAAGTCTTGTTGAGGAGTAGCTGCCAGAGCAGCCCAGTCTCGTCGGCGTTAAAGACATCATCGGGCGAGAACTTGCTGATTGCTTCTTGGAGAACTTCTTGCTGCCAGTTGCGGAATGCCTCCATTTTGATTCCACCGCTTCTCCCTGATTGGTTGGGAATGTGATCGAATGGCGAGCCTTGAATTTGTCCGGCCACCACTTGCCTTGAACCGTTTAATGTTAATATGCTACGCCAATTGCAACGCTTTCTCCTAATAAAAACAGAATAAATTTATAAACACAGATGAAAAAAGTTACCACGACCAAAGGACCAGTTTCTGACTGACTTGACCCAGCGCAGGACTGCCTCTTCCAGATCTTCGTGCTTGCCTGCTCTTAGTTTCGCTTGCTTGGCTTCTCCACCTTCATCGATTGACCGCCTTGTACGAAAGAATTATTTTGGACGGTTGATTTCCCCAGTTGGAATTGAGAGACGAGCTGCCCTAAAGGATCTGCCCTCTTCTGAAAACTCGATGACATTCATCTTTTCCTCGAGAGTGATGACCCGGCGCTTTTTGCTTGGAGTGTCCATGGTTACGAAAAAAATCTGAAAAAATACCGAACACACAAAAAGAGGCAATTAACGGCATATAGCGAATGTATTTTTATTGTTCGGGACCGACCAAGCGGTACATTATAACGAGGGGTACGTTATATCGAAAGTACGTTATATCGGAGGTAAAATTAATGCAATTTTAGTCAAAACCAACCAAATGTTGCTTAAAGGTAAGTTATACCGAGGAGTACGTTATAACGAAGTTTGACAGTAGAGCAATTTTATTGTTTTACTTGAGTCGTAAAAAACAAAGTATTTAGTTTTATACAACAACAAAAGCAAAATTGGTCTATTAGTGTTGTGAGCATGTTTCGACATTTGTGCTGTGAAACATCACAAATGTCGAAATCTGACGAAGAGTGACAAATTGTTATAAATATCAGCACTGTCATTACCATACCCAGCTTTTCGTACACTTATGCCCTCGTCACAAGATGGAAATAAAATGTTTAATTTTTGTTATGCCAGGTTTTTTTCAAGTCTTGTAGTCAAAGACCAAAGGTTTTCGGCAAAACAATCCCAGGTTTTTCACAGTTTGTTATTTTCAGCTTAATCTTGTAACGTTACTCACACATGAAGTTTTCGTATTCGCAGAACAGATAAATTTATCTGGACCAATAAATTTATCTATCAGATAAAATAACGACCCACTTTATCTGACAGATAAAGTTTATCTGCTAGATCAAATCTTATCTGTCTGATAAAATTTGATTTTGTATAATAAAAATATATATATTTATAATAAAAAATAGGTTTCATTATGAAAAATGTATTAGAACAATTGGAATAAAAATGTTTCATGGGTTTCCAAAATTGAATTTGGTATCTCCCAGAATTTTATTTTGGTAACCTATCAAACATTTTTATTCCAATTGTTCTATCGATTTTATCTATCATATAAAATCGATCATTATTTTGTCTAATAGATAAATTTATCGGTTCAGTTAAATTTTTCTGTTTTGGGCATAACGGAAGTTTTGTTGTGTTGGAAAGAAATTTCTGCTTTCACAATGCTTATGGTTTGACTCAATAATGGGTTTCAAAATTAGTATGGATACAAATTTAACTTTATTTTTTCATAGGTCTCACAAATTTTTTAGCAATAATCACAGTCAAATTTTTGATAAGCTTCGAAATCTAAATTTTTTTTGAAAATTTAGCTTCGGAACTCAAGAAAAGTTTCACAAAAATCACTATTATGGCTTGTTCGTCGAGTTCGTGTTCGAGTTCGGATTTTTTGGCTACGTGAACACCTTTGGTTTGAACTCGAACTTGAAGTCGAACTCAAACTCGAAGGTGTTCACGTACTTCGAGTTCGACTTCGAGTTCAACTTCAAATTCGAGTCAAACTTGAATGTCTTCATGTGTTGAATATGTAGTCGATGTAATCATTGTTACGGAAACGGTTTATTATAGGATAATTATGAATTTTCATGAACTATTATAGATAAATCAAGAGCTGTTATTTAATTTTGCAATTTATTTATTCCTCGTGCTCGATCAGCCACTCTTCATACACCCACGATGAACGCATATACAACTACCGCATCAGCCGTGCACGCAACCGTATTGAGAATACTTTCGGGATATTGGCTATGAAGTGGAGGATCTTGCTTAAACCAATAGTGTGCTCTCATGAAACAGCCGACCATATTGTCTGAACCATCTGCGTGCTTCACAACTTTCTCAGAGAAGAGATGAATGAAGAGGTAGATCTGGAGAGGACGGGTGCAGTGTCTAATTCTTGGAGAGGACTTGGTCATGGAGAAGCGGAAGAACAAGACAGTCAAAGTGCAAAAAATATCAGAATAAAGCTTGTTGAATTTTTTAAAGGTATTGGGAATGTTGACTTCCAAGAGCAAATGATTTAATTGATCTTCATGCAGTAATTTTTCAAAGTAGTTAAAAAGTGTCATAGTGGTTGGACTTATTTTTATCGTCCTTATAACAAAATCATGAATTAATATACGTAAATAGTAACATTGACTAAATGAATACTTTCAAGTTTGACTCGAACTTGAAGTCGAACTCGAAGTACGTGAACACCTTCGAGTTCGAGTTCGGGTTTTTTCGCTACGTGAACACCCTTGATCCGAACTCGACTTGAACTCGAACTCGAAGTACGTGAACAAGCCATTATAAAAAATTTTGAAACCCATTAAAACGCAAAACCAAAGAAGGGTCCAAGCAGAAATTTCTTACCAAAGCAATATTTTCATCTATTGGGTTGAAAAGTAATTTTCTCGTTGACCCACTTCCGATCCGACTCTTAATTAAGTTTCAAAATTATTTATATATAATTTTTTGGCACAATTTTTAATGAGTTTTTAGTTTCCAATATTTCTTTTGAAAGTTTAATTTGTGAAACTCACAAAGAAATTTTAAACTAATTCTAAGGCAGTTTGGTTACAATATGAAGCAAGTGAAATTCAGAAGGCATTTTTTCAGGATTACATGTGATTGAAGGAAATAGTATTTTGGTTAAACCATTTTGTTTTTCAGCGACTTATGCAAAAGTCTTGGATATGCGCACACTGCGTTCAGATCGGCTCTGCGAGGCTCTGGATTGAGCTCGGTCGCCCAGCTCTTCGGTAGGCCGCAGAATGTTAACATGCTCTCCAGGAGTGTCTACTCGAAAGTTGTTGGAGTTGTAGTTGTCGTTGCGAGACGAAGATGCAGAGCGGTTAAACTGCTGGGCATCTCTCGCACTAAAAAACATTAAATTGTTAAGTTAAATTAAAATTTGGTGTCCACTAGTATTTAAAATATGAAATCCAGAGTGAATGAACCATGTACAAATTTTAAAAAAGCTCTCGAGTTTTCGGCATTTTTAATAATGAATAATTTTGTTCATATTTTTCAACAGGCCTAATTTTATACGTTAAAATTTATTTTGGAATAGGGTAGTCGGAGATAGTCTCATTTTGAACCGATGACTGGTAGTGCTGACAAACCCAGCTCCTAATCGTTGGTTTGAAATATCACAAGAATTATCGGAATTTTGGTCGTTTCTGTATGGATGCATAGGTAATTTAAATGAGTATGGTTTTGATATTTAAATTTAAAAAATATGTGTCCTTATTTGATAGAAATAGTGAAACCGATTTTTCAATTACATTACAGAAGCGTAGAAAAGTAGTATAAGGAAAGTGTTCGTTCGCAACCAAAGCTTTTTCAAATTTCAATTTTATATGAAAGATAATATGTGGTGTAAGTAAGGCTTATGTACTGATTTGTGTTCTCATGACAGATTTTTACGCACTTTGAATGTTATTGAGACATTGTATCCGCTTAGGTCTAGTTAAAATTATTTTATTTGCAAAAATTCTATTAAAAAAATTCAATGTTGCTTCAAAGAGGACAGACTTTAGGGTGGTTTTTTGACTGGAAAATGGGATTTTTCGAACCTAACCCTTAATTTGACTTTTTTTTGTTGTATAATAGAAGGGCCAACAGTACGAGCGCAAGAATAAACAGAACTTTAAAACAGAATATAAGAAGCAACAATATATCACTTAAAAAACTAACTAACTACCTGTTTTGAACAGAACACGCAAGTCAACTGCACCATATATCGTGCCAGGACAAAATACCATTCAAGTATCACATCGCCACAACTTTTTTAACCTCTTTTTTCACACCAAACGATTTTACCGTAAATCTAGCTGACGAAAAACAGATCAAATTTTGAATTTTTTTTTCCGAAAAAATTTGCTCTGGTCCAAACTAGCAGCGTCCTGGTAGTTTTCGGAACTGTTTCCGAACTTATGTTTATATCGGTACTCTAGAGGATAAGATTCTAGAGGATAAGACTCTAGAGGATAAAAAAACGCCTAAAAGCAGAGCTACATTTTGAGTATAAGGTTGTATATGACTATCACTGCGAAATTTGAAAAAAAAAAACAAAATTACAAAAAAAATTATGCTTTTGAAAATTTACTGAACTTTTTGAGAACTTTCGTTTTTTTTCAAATTTCGCAACGATAGTCATATACAACCTTATACTCAAAATGTAGCTATGCTTTTAGGCGTTTTTTTAAGTGTGAACTTGCATATAATCTTATCCACTAGAGTACCGATAAAAACGTAAGTTTTCAAACAGATACGGAAACGAATAGGACGACCCTGGTTTGAACCAAGACAAATTTTTAAAAATATATTTATTTTTTACATTAAAAATTTCACCTTTGGTGAGACTCTGTACGGAACAATGGTGCAGGTGGAATGATTGACTGGTGGCTACCAGAGCGTCGAATCTCCTCTCGGAATTCTAGAATATCATGTTTTTAATATTTGTTTGTAAACCACTCAATAAACCAACCTTCCGAACGCCGGCTGTGGTGCAGACCGTTAGCATCAGCGCTTCGAGTGCTGTAAATTGCTTGTGTGTTGATATTGTTATTATTGTCTCGACTACCTGAACTCATTGCGATAACCATTAGTTTGAGGTGACAAATAGTTGGGGTCAATGTTGTTGCGACTCTCGGTGCGAAAGTTTTGGTGGAAACTTCCTGAAGATTTGCTATTATTAAACATTTAGATTAATATTTTACATTTTTGATAAGTGAAAATTATATTTTATTTTTATCTGATCTTTACATTCATCTATATTAATTGCGAGACAAATATGTATTTACTTTGCCAAATTTGCTGTAATAAACAACTCTATATTTTGGTTATATAATGAGTGTTTGAAAATGGGTTTCGACAATTTCTTTTGTGACATTTAGACGCTGTAAAACTAGGTATAGCTGAAACATAGTTTTAGGCGAGGGTGGGATGAAGTATTTGGTAAAAATCAAAAAATTTTTATGGGCCTTTTTTGTTTTTAGTGTTCAAAATGTTGGCTCTGGTGGAGAATCCGTGTCCAAAATATGTTATTAATGTTATAGTAAATTATATGATATTGTAAATTATGTCATTGATTCATGTGAATTTTATTAAATAAATTATTTTGTTAGTATTTTGAACTAAGGCATTTTTTGATAAGAAAAACAACAGGGGGAACCAAGCTCTTTTTCACGAAAAAACAACAAGGGGGACCAAGGCATATTTTGGACACGGATTCTCCACTAGAACCCTTGTTTAACAATACTTGCAATATTTTTATTTTACTTCAAAACACACTTTAAGACAATGTTAATGTTAGCAACTCATTTTTAGTAAAAGTGTCTAATAATTGTACCAACCATCAGATCCTCTGCCAGAATCATGGCGGTCTCGAGGAGAGTAACTGTTGGAACGAGATCCGATGTTACCGATGGCTCTCTTCATCCCACTATCATTATGAACACTAGCTATTGGGATAGTTCGCTCTCGGTACTCGATGGCTGGATGGCGTTTCTGAGCCTCCACTGTTAGGTGACCCTGAAAAAGGAGTGAATGTAACTTGTGAAACAGTCAGTGCACACTTTTCTGAATTTTTTCGAGTGCAACACGTGATAAATCGTGGGTCTTTTTATAAAGTTGTTTATATTTGTTAATAGGAGAAAAGTGGTAGGTTTTAGAATTTGGACAGGTTATTATGCGAATAAAGGTAAGGTTCGACCTCTGTAGAACATGTTCTAACTAAGACCCGTGGTGCGCAAAACAGATAAATTTATCGGTTTAGATTTAAATTTATCTAAACCGATAAATTGATCTGTCAGATATATCAGAAGTAATTTTTATCGGTCAGATAAAATTTTATCGTATCACTAAGCTCTAATTCACCACCACTTTTGTATGCAAATGTTGAATTTCTGAATATAGTAATAATTACTCGACTGTCGATTGAACTGCTGATGTCTTGTGGGAACACATCAGTAGGCAGCTGATATTTGCGCACAAAATACATCTTGGTGTAATTGTCTGAAATAAAAACTCAAAATGAAGTTTGTATCAATTTTTTTCTGCTTATAACTTATCAGGTTACATCGTTTCACGCTAGTGTCGACTCCCTACCTCTTATTAATCAGACATAGTGTCGTTTGTTGTCGGACTTGATTTTTTTTGTTAAAAGTTAAGAAAGGTAGCAAATTTAGAGGCTTTAGAATTATTGCATTTAAAAAGCATCCAATTTTTTGCTGGACGGTAACTCATAAGACGTGAAAAGCTTACCGGGATCACGCACATCCTCATGTCTACCCTCAATCAAGAGGGTGTCGTCAAAAGTCTTGACCTGCAATTCCTCTGGTCGGAACTGATAGGCATCAATGTCGACAGCGAACCGCCCTCGGTCGTTCACAATATTGGTCTTCACATCTAGACCTTCCTGAAAAAGTAATAGATACACCTAATTTTGCGGCTTTTCATATTTCGCTGCAACGGGCATTTTTTGACTCAATCTAATTTTTATAAACTTAAAAAGCTTAAGTGTTGGCTAGCTAAACCGAGAACTACATTTAACTGAAATTCTCAGCAACCCATAACTATGTACTTCCAATCCCTCCATTAAATTATGGTCCAGGACGGTTCGGCAGGGTGTCAAGTAAAGTAAGCACATACCTTGAAAATAGGTTCAGCCCATTTAGGATACAAGTCTCGCCAGAATGGGTCAATTCTCCAGTTCTTGTCAAATCGGTCCAGATGGGAAGAGAACTGCAAAGACAACTCATTTGTTTCCACAACTTTATTGCCAGTATTTTTTCCAAATAAATGAGGAAATGCTTGTTTGAACTCCTCACTAAAAAAGTCCCCTGCAGCTTGAGGGTTGAATGCAGGAAAATTGGTGCCAGCACTAGTGGTTTCTTGTTTATTCAAATGCCAATCAGCCATAAATTTGCTATATAGCTGTAGTTAAATAAACGCCAGAAATAAATTTGGATTTTGATCGATTTTTTATGACTTGCAATAGTGAGGTTAGCTGGCAGACTGTGGGGACAAAGGCAGCGGGAATATGCTTTTATTTTTTTCTACTGCTCCCATGAGCTCAAAATAAACAAATGCACAAAAATTTTGCTCGTTTCGCTGTTTTCTTTTTTTCATCTTTTTGCATAAAATCGTCATCACTGTTTGTTTTATTGTTTAAATTTAAACAGTTGATTATCAGTTTAAGACGATAACTCGGAACTTTGTTGTCGTCTTTAGTTCGAGAATTTTTCACTTTTGCAGTCCACTAGTGCTTTTTTTTGTACAGTCGAACCTCGGTAAGCCGTCACTCCGATAAACCGTCACTCCCGCTAAACCGTCACCTAGAAAAAATTTGGTTGGCCGGCAAAGAAATCCCACAAAACTTACCCTCGATAAGCCGTCATTCGATAAGCCGTCACCCTCGCTAATCCGTCACCCTAAGCCCGGTCCCGCCTAATAAAATTACCCTCGATAACCCGACACCTTGCATATTATGCAACTATTTTTTGAATTTCCGCCAAAATTTTCACTTATGGTGGTCTCTCAGTTTGCAAAAATTCATTCTCTCGTTGAATTTCCCGTTCAAATGTGTTGTCTTGTTTCTCTCTCGTTTCTTCTTTGTTTCTTTGCGTCTTTACATGTTGTCATTGCTATGTTTTCAGATGTCTCGAAAACATAGCGCAGTCACGTTGGAGGCGAAGAGGGCGATCATTGAAGCAGCCAAAAAGAACAACAACAAGACGGCGCTTGCGAAGCAGTTCAACATTCCGCGAACCACAATGAACGGGATTCTGAAAGAAAAGGGAACGATGCTGAAGGCGATCGAAGAAGGATGCAGTGCAAAGCGAGCCCGACTGAAGCCAGGAATGCATGAAGAGATAGAGAAAGCGCTCGTCATTTGGATCAAGCAAGTGAGAAGCAAAAATCTTCCCGTCAGTGGTGAACTCGTCAATGTTTGTTCTTATTTTTTACACCAGTGTTTATTGGTTAGTTTAGGAGAAGGCAAAGGAAATCGCATTGACCTTTGATCACACTACACCCTCGATAATCCGTCACCCTCGATAAACCGTCACCTGTGTGTGGTCCCCCGGGGTGACGGCTTATCGAGGTTCGACTGTATTTTGAAAAATGAACAAAATAAGTGAACGAATACGACAACACAGTTAAAAAAATTTGATAAAAAAACCTTGCCTAGCTTTTTGTAAAAGTAAAGTTTTTGTTCAAAAATTCAAAAAAATTACCGGTAATCCAACTTTAGTCAACATGCTTTGCAAAATCACAACAGAAAATAAATTTGTTAATTTTATCTATCATGTTTATAGGGTGCCTTTAAATTATTTCTTAAATTGCACTAAAACATACACAAAGTTCACTAAAGTTGGACAAAAACAGCTAATGGATTAAATAATTGACAAAAACTAGTTTGTTTTGTCCCAAAACAAAAGTTTAAGGCAATTAAGGGTGGTGCACTTATCGAGTAATACAAAAAACTCCTTGTTTTCCTTGTTTATATTTTGTGCAGTTTCGTATTTTGAAGAAGCATTACAACCTACCCTTGGAACAATGTCATCCATCCGAGGCCAATCCGACGGCCAATCACTCCACCACTTGTCCGAATTGCGGCGGAACTGAAATGTTGTGAATTTTAAAAAAAAGATGCTTAGAAAATTTTTTAGCAGTCAAAGCATTATCTTAAAACCTGTTATAATTATTTTGTAAATTGTATCTGTATTTACACCTAAACTTTTCTCTAAATCGGGTCTTCAGCACCATAGTGACCGCGCTTCTTAAAATTTGGACGGCGTCCCGTCCCCGTCTTAGACGTTTTTGACCGGCCGTCCAACCGGCCGTGTGAAATTTTTTTCTAACGGCCGGCCGTCCGTCCGATTAAAATTTTCTAATGCCGGCCTTCCGCCGGCCGGCTCAAATAGCGAAAAAAGTTCTGTGACAAATTTTTTACTTAAAAATTGATCTTTATTGAAATAATTAAGAAACTTAAGAAATATATATCGAGTTATATGTCAGAAGTGTTCGAGACTTTAAGAGTTCTTCGTTGATACCCACTCTTCTTCTTTCCGCATGCATTGTCATTATGGAAAAGATCCTTTCAGCAGCACCAGACGAAGCAGGAATTATCAAAATATCGATTGCTAACTTTTTTATCGGTCCATCTGGCTGAACTTTTTGTTGTTTTAGAAATAGTTAGTGTCTTTACCTCGTTTGTCCAAAATGTCGCCGCTTTTTCATTGGAATAGATGTTGTTGTGAACAAAGGAATTGATTACTTTGATGGAGATTCTTCAGAAGACACACAACAGCTACTTGAAAAATATCTCGATGAATTGAGAAACAAACTTCGAGATCGTAAACGTTTGAATGAAAAGCTTTTTGTGATTAGTTATTATACATGTTGAATGAAATAAACATAGGTTTTCAACATAAAAAAACAAAAAAAAATTATTTTTCCAAAATTTGTTCGGTATAATGAAGGACAGTCTCAGACGGACCGGCCGTCGGCCGTCCGTCCGAGTTTGTCGTTGCCGGCCGTCTGCCGTCTTGGACGGCGGGCTTGGCCGGCCGTCCGGTTTTTTGGCGCCGTCCGGACGGGGACGGGGACGGGCGGTCACTATGCTCAGCACTCACAAGTAACTCACTCACATGTCTTTTATGGAATCTGAAGTAATTGGCACTTTATAATGGGTTGCAAAATATTATATTGAAAAGAATTACAAATAAATTTTGATGGGTTTCACATTTTCAATTGTTCTCTGTTTTTTTGTGAAACCTATCAAAATTTAATTATAATTATTATATATATCTTTAATATTATTAAATAAATATTTTTGCAACCCATGAAAAAGCCCAGACCACTGTCAATCAAACACCTTTTGGACACCCCAACAGAGAATTTCCGCAATCATTTGGTTGTCTAGAGTCTCGAGTTTACAAGACTTCGTGGTTTGACTCTTTGGTAGAGTTCAATTTTTTAATCCTCGATTGTTTGATGGGTTGCAGAAGTCATCTACCAGAAGAAAAATATAGATTTTAAAACCCGAAAAAAAAATTGTTGCGTTTACTTATATAGAATTGTTTTCTTTTTAAAAAATTGAAAAATTGAAACCCATCAAAAAGTCAAACTAGTTTCTACACAAAGCAATAAAAATGAACTCAATTTTGGAATCAAAGTGAAAACATAAAGAGTTAGGCTCAATTATAAGGTCGTCTTCAATCAGAAAATACGGTGCTGTAAAATTTTTTGTTCGCTGTAAAGTTTTCTTAATCCATGTTAAAGTAGACAGTAATTTTCTGTGGTATTTTCTTCCAGAAATAATTTACCTTATGTGCCATTTTAAAAATTAAACAGACAACAAGCTAGTCACTCAACACCAAAAAAATAGTACGCAGAACAATAAAAGAAAAATAGTCGTTGCAATCAATCACATCCCAGTGAACTTTCTTCCAGCTCAACCAAACGCCGACTAATAATTACTTTGCTTCAAAAATCTTTTGTTCAATCAAAGAAAAAACAAGTCGAAAAGCTAAATGAATCCACAAATACTTTTAGTCAGTGTTTCAGCCGGCAAACACACAATACAACAAACAGCCTCAAAAGGCCGGTTCTCACTCACTTACACGCATATTGCTCCCCGATTTGCTGTCTCTCTTTTCCTGTATAATCGCCTTTTCACGGCAGGGTGAGAGTTGTTTCCAGCATTTGCCTCCCCCACCCCCACTTAAAATAAGTAGTAGTAGTGCAACCCAAAGTAATTTTCCTCCTTCGAAATGTTTATACTTGTGGAAGTTTTGAAAGATATGAGGATCATTTATTGATTACACTTGAATTTTTCGCGGTGGGTCGCAGATATGTTGAAAAATTTTATTTTTTTGCGGCATAACATTTTTTCGCTATTTGATTTTAAAGGTATTTTAGGCCACTTCTTCGGCCTCTTATGTTTTTTCTTTATTCTTTTTTTATCGAAGAGCGTTTTTCTTGACATGAAAGGATTATTGTTTTGTTTCTGTGTTTGTATTTTTCGGTGGGTGTGGAAAGAGTGTGCTTTTAAAAGAAGGAAAAGACTTTTGATTCGATTTTTCATTAAAAACAAAAAGTTTTTTTTGTTCGACGAAGAAGTTTTACGAAAAATTTTAGACAGATCACCTAGAAAAATTAACAGTAGTAGATTTTATGAAACTTTATAAAGTAATTCACATGATTTTTCAATGATTGAGAAAAACATCAAAAATTTTCTTACTAAACATCAAATTCTGGGGAATTATGTATAAAAACTGTTTCAGTTCAAACGTTCAAATCAATGGGTTTTTCAAACTTTTTAGATTAAATTCAACAGTATTTTATCAGAATGTAAAATTAGCTCGCCAATAATTTTTTGGCTAATTGTCCGCTAGCTAATTTATGGTAACGTCTAACCTCCATTGTAGCGGCACCTTGTGGATCGGCTTAAAGTGTCACTAAATCAGGCGGTGCCAATATATTGGGAGCAAGTTTTGTTGAATTTCTCTGTCGGCCAACCAAATCAGTTTGAAAAAAAATGTGCCACTATATTAGGGTGAGACTATAACGGAGTTCGGCTTCATGATAAATGAGATTTAATTAAGTCAGTGGGCCGTTTAGAACTAGTATCTTATGAAGCAACCCTAGCATTTTGTAAACTATTAAAAAAAACAGCTTACTCTATCTAGCACATCTCTTGGTCGAGGCCATTCCGTCGGCCAGTCATACCAGTCTTTGGAAAAGCGGTCCCGCCACACAGAAGAGTCTCTCTCCGGCCACCAGTCGTCGTCGAAAATACGGGATCTTGGACGGGTAATTAAAGCCATTTCAGCGAAATAATAACAGTCTAAAAAATGTTTCTAAAAAATTAGATCACTTTTCTGTTGATTAAAACCAAATCAAAGTAGCTTTGATAAATATTCACATAAGTACCCACATAAATATTAATAATACTATTTTTTGCCAAAAAAGGTTCCGAGACATTTTACTAGGCTAATTTTTCTCATGAATCAGAATCACACATTATATTTTTTTAAAAATTTTCATTGCTGAAATAGAAGCACAAGTTGGACTGCCGTTATTCTGACAAACGACTTTTCTACTTGTGTTCATGTCTCAGCAACCAAGAATTCAAAAAGAATACTGCTCAATGATTTGGAATTCTAAGAAAATCAGTTTCATTTAATACAAAAGCACACAAAAATCTATACAAAAATCCTACAAGATGTTCTTTTACGGTTTAGTCTACCCAGAAAGTTACAAAAAACAATGGAAGACGAATAAAAGTTGCCCGTTTTCCAGAAAAGTTGCCCGTTTTCCAGAAAAGTTGCCCGTTTTCCAGAAAAGTTGCCCGTTTTCCAGAAAAGATATGTGTTTTAAAGGAAAAGTATCTTTAATCAACTTTTGAGTGAAAACACGTCATTTTTGACGACAGATTAGCCCCTAGACATGACCTTTAAAGAGGAACGTGCGTTTCAAAAAGCAAAGTTTTTTTGAGTCGTGCCATTTTGCACTTGTTTTGCATAAAATCTGTGTCAATGTCTTTACACTACTTGTGAAAACAAGGCAGAAAACTCAAAAATTAAGACGACAACGAATGTTAAGACTTGATGAATGGTGGTCCTCTCCTTCTGGGCATGACCCTTTCAAGATGAAAAACTTCTAAAACGTAACCTACTGCCTTCAACATCTAACTTTATTCACCCCCAAACAGTAACAACAACATTCAATATAGGTACAATAATAGAAACTTTTCAGTCATCGATAACGAGCGCACATCCCTCTCTCGCTATGCGTTTCCTTCCTTTCTTTCTCTTTCCTCCGATCGGCCGGCCAGTCTGCTGGCCGTCAAATACGCATCTTAGCTTCGCAGTTATGCCTTGTTCATCCAATTGTGATGGTAGCACCGATACCGAGAGACGCTTCCTTTTTCACCATCCATGTTTTCCTGGCTAAAATAATGGAGGTACTAGCCGGACTGGTGCCGCTGTCGCGGCACCTTTTGTTTTTTGAATGGAAGAGGTTGAATAGGCACTTTCGTAGATTGATAAAAAGTAGGAGAGAAAGAAGAAGAGAATAAGAGAAAGAAAAAGAGAAAGAGAGGAAGAAGAAGAGAAGAAAAATTAGAAGATGGTTCTGAGATGGGTTTACCTGATTGGTTATGAACAATACTCAAACAGATAATTGCACGGATTCATTATGTCACAACACAACGAAAACAAATCACATCTCTATTCCATTTATTTATTTTCTATCACGAAACAACACAACAACGGCAACATAACACGCACCAACAATACTGATCAGAAACGTTCGGTATAATTCTCAGAGGAAGAAAGAACGGCGTCGCTTGCCAGGAGTCTTCTCGACCAGCTTCACGGACATATACGCATCGGCTTTTGTAAGGGTCCGCTTTGTTTCCTCCTTCAAGTAGTCCAGACCCATGATCTTCAATGCTTTTTCTAGTCTCCATTCTTATCAGGTTCAAAATCGCATTCTTATCAGGTTCAAAATCGCAATCAATATGTCATCATTCATTTGGTGCCCATTATCATTGATCAAATTGTTCAAAGTCATTGGGCTCACATACCCGTTAAACTCATAGGGATTTTCTTCATGGCCGTTGATCTCATTCTCATTAATTTCGATATCACTAATCTCCATCATTTCAATGTCATTGTCATTTTCATTGTTGTTATTCACTGCCATTGAATCAGCTTGAACCGAAACAGAGGGCAAATTAATCTCATTATTATTATTCTCATTTGTCATTTTCACTGCCGATACAGAGTGCAAATCAGAGCCAGTTAGGGTCACCTCCAAAGATTGCGGCTGCTGCTCCTCTCCTAATTCGACCGGCTGACTTCTTCTTGCTGTGCTTCTTCCTTTTTCTTTTCTTTTTGACGATGGCATCTAGAAAGAAACAGCCCGATAAAGCCTGACACCAATACGACAACGCATCTCCAATACTTCAATATAAAACGTTTTTTTCACTTCGAAGGCCAGAACGGGTCGTAGATAGCGAAATCACTTTTGTCGCTAATACCATCGTGTTCCCCAGAATGTTAGCTTTCGTTTTAAAAAAAGAACAGGCGAAAAACATGAGTTCTAATAGGGGATATATCTATTTTTATGAATGAAGTCATAGCCCCTCATTGAAATTTCGAAATACTATAGAGGCGCCGATAAGCGCCTGGGGTGCCTTGTAAAAAATAGGAAAGCCGACTTACCGACTTACATTCGGACATCAGCCACACGGAACAAATCAGAGCAATAAACGCCTAAAATAACACAATGCAATGAACTACTGGCGTGAAACAAAGCAAAATAGAAACACAAATCTTCGGCTTGCAGACGACGCTTTCCCACCATTTGTACATCAGCCACAAAAAGCAGAGCAAGAGAACAGAAACAACGACCTGAAATAACACAATGCAATGGACTACTGGCGTAAAAAAAAATCAAAAATAAGAAAACGGCAAAAACCGAATTAAAAAATTTCAAAATTCAGCAAACAATAAACCATATAACGAAAATTTTAATTTGCCTCCATTCGGGCAGGCCTACGCCCTCATTTTTCCAGCATTACTTCCAATGTTCACACACCGTTGGATAGCCCTTTTCCTCCTACTCCTGGTCAACCAAGACCATTCTCTCACTTTTCCCAACAAAACGTGGTCAAAAATGGCTCCAAAGTTAGAGCTACAAATCCCACTTGCCCAAATCCACCCTTAAAAATCCATTTTCCCAAAATTTTCCATCAAAACACCCACAAACAATCACTTTTATGCACCTTTCCTCACCGAGAGGAACATTTTGACACCAAACATGGCCAAAAACACCGACATAATGATATCAAATAAAGTGTCCACAAACACACACACCTGATCATTATTTGCATAGGTGCAAAAAACGACTTGCATTCTCCAACTGGAACATCAATTATAATTTTGCTTTCACAATACTTTGAAATCCTTCTCGTCGTCACAGCTCTTCACTGGCTTCCAGTCACGCCTCACAGTTCTTCACTGGCTTCCAGTTACGCGTCACAGCTCTTCACTGGCTTCCAGTCACGCGTCATACCTTGGTTTATCTAGAAATTGAAAAAAATGGTATATACAGCAACAAGCAAGCAAAAATAACAATAGGCGGAAAACGGGCAACTGTTACGGAAAACGGGCAACTTTTATGGAAAAGGGGCAACTTTTATGGAAAACGGGCAACTTTTATGGAAAACGGGCAACTTTTCTGACAAATCGGGCAGTTTTTATCATATTTCCAAAAACAATACTAAATAATGCAGTTTTACACTACAACCTTAAAGTTTTGATTAAACTGAATCAATGATCAAAATTTTTTTTCTTTAAAGATCTTTAAAAATTTAAAAAACCAGTAAGTTTACTAGCGTACAGTGTTCAAACTAATGAAAGTGGTAAAACCTAGTGAACTACCACTTATTAAATAGTTATTCTGAAGAGGCGGAGTAAAACCAAATTTTACAACAAGTTGAATTTTGAATGCACTAATGGACTTTTGGCTATTTGATTAACTAAAATCTTCATAGTTAAAATTTGAACTAAAAACTGGAAACTACACGTATCAATACGCCATTTTCTGCCCAAAAGTTCAAATACTGATATTTTGAGGCAGTAAAACGACCTTAAATATATGAAATGTTATTGAAAAAAAACAAGAAACGCCCATCCCATTGCGTAAAAGACAACCATCTGACTCATGTTCTTTTGTGTGTTGTATTGGGAAGCGAAGAAGGCAAGTGCGAGAGAAAAGGCGGTAAACGACACAAATAAATTAAAAAATGGACAAATTTGTGATTGTGAGAACAAAAAAGTTAAAGTAATCAATTGGATTGAGTCCAAAAAACATTCTCGAAAGTTCACCACAGGAATTATTTCAATGAAAGTGGGGGTGAGTCAGAGGTGAAGGTGGTGGAAAAATGATTTTCGGTATTGTTCAGCGATAATTTTTTCGAATAATTTGTAAGGTTTTGTGGTGATGGACCCTGTTTGTAGGAGTCATCTTAAAAGAAGAAAAATGGTTGTGTTGCATGGCGATAAATTTCTTAGGTGAGTCACTAAAATTACTGAAATATTATTTTAAGTGCAGGGGTTAAGGAGTTTTTGTTGCAGTAAATCTCAAGTCTCAGGTATCGATATCGAGACTCTTCACCGTATATTTCCTATTAGACGGCCCCTTTCGTTCAAAATCGTGTTCTTGGCATTGCATTTTTGACACATTTTTTTAAAACTCCTCCTAGGCAAGTTACCACCCATTTTGAAGCCAGTAAGATGAGCTACTAAATCAGTGGTAACCTGCCCAAGAGAAAATGGGTCCAAAACACAATGCCACAAACACTAAAACCCTTCCATACTTGGGTGGGGATGCGATTCGGCAGCAAAAAGAATAGCGACGGAAAAAAGGGCGGCGGTAAAAATAGCGGAGGTAAATTCGGCGGCCGTTTTTTTTCCGCCGCCGTTTTTTTCGCCGCTATTCTTTCTGCCGGCGAATCGTATCCCCACCCATATTCGGAACTAGACTGAGCCAATACAGCTGTCAAAAATTTTCAAAATT
This sequence comes from Ditylenchus weischeri, assembly GCA_029231635.1. Lineage (NCBI taxonomy): Eukaryota > Metazoa > Nematoda > Chromadorea > Rhabditida > Anguinidae > Ditylenchus > Ditylenchus weischeri. The sequence continues at coordinate 166,690 of JAMRYI010000318.1, forward strand.
TAGGTGTAAAAAATGTTTTGACCAGCCTGGAATCGAACTTTGGCGACTCCTAAAAATTTAGTTGACTTTATTCTATTAGGAATCCTACGCAACAATATACTTTTTGTATTCATCAGCATTCAATTACTTTAGTGTAAAAAGTAGCCGGCTAGACAACATTTTTTCTTTCCTTTTACAATGGGAACAAATTGCGACTAAATATCACTCGAAGTCAAAAAACTTCCTAATTTCTGATTTTGTAAAAAACTTAAACATTTAGAAAGTGCGTACTACAAAAAAAATAATTAAAAAAATTTTTTTTTGTGATTTCGCTTTTACTTTTACACTTCCTGTGAAAACAGGAGACAGAAACAAAATATTCTTTATTCTCTTGACATCGAATTAGTGTTGAAATATTAATGGACTGCTAAAACTTTTAATTAAACAATTTTTTTGTAAAATAATTCATAGCCTTAGGCCACATCGCAACAATGTGTTAAATTTGAGTTACTTAATTTTTGTCTTGTTCGAAACGAAAAAAGTAAAAACTGTAAGATAAAAATTTTCAGAATACGCACGGTCACGAGAGTACTAATGGAGCTGGTTTTGTATTAAAATGTTTCTAAATTAACAGAAAGCTTTGTTTATTGGCCATGAAAAAGGCACAAATAGATACTTAAAAATTTGTATAGAGTGAGAATGGAACACAATCAGATAGAAAAATATATATTAGGCACGTGTATGAACAAAAATTTTGGGCCTCAAACCATATATTATTTTTGTGCCCGTCTTATCTTGACCTTACATCCGTTCATCCCATGCCGAACCGTCAAGCCGCTTTTACAAATCTTTTACATTCGCCGAGAAAATGCTCAAATTTTTTACATCTGCACTGATTTTAATAATTCTAAGAACAGCATGAGAAAATATCTTCAGACTAAAATTTGATGTTAACTGTAATATGACTAAAACTTGATGTTAACTGTAATATGACTAAAACTTGATGTTAGCTGTAATATGACTAAAACTTGATGTTAACTGTAATATGACTAAAACTTGATGTTAACTGTAATGAGACTAAAATTTGATGTTAGCTGTAATATGACTAAAACTTGATGTTAACTGTAATGAGACTAAAATTTGATGTTAACTGTAATATGACTAAAACTTGATGTTAGCTGTAATATGACCAAAACTTGATGTTAACTGTAATATGACTAAAACTTGATGTTAACTGTAATGAGACTAAAATTTGATGTTAACTGTAATATGACTAAAACTTGATGTTAGCTGTAATATGACTAAAACTTGATGTTAACTGTAATATGACTAAAACTTGATGTTAGCTGTAATATGACTAAAACTTGATGTTAACTGTAATATGACTAAAACTTGATGTTAGCTGTAATATGACTAAAACTTGATGTTAACTGTAATATGACTAAAACTTGATGTTAGCTGTAATATGACTAAAACTTGATGTTAACTGTAATGAGACTAAAATTTGATGTTAACTGTAATATGACTAAAACTTGATGTTAACTGTAATATGACTAAAACTTGATGTTAGCTGTAATATGACTAAAACTTGATGTTAACTGTAATGAGACTAAAATTTGATGTTAACTGTAATATGACTAAAACTTGATGTTAGCTGTAATATGACTAAAACTTGATGTTAACTGTAATATGACTAAAACTTGATGTTAGCTGTAATATGACTAAAACTTGATGTTAACTGTAATATGACTAAAACTTGATGTTAGCTGTAATATGACTAAAACTTGATGTTAACTGTAATATGACTAAAACTTGATGTTAGCTGTAATATGACTAAAACTTGATGTTAACTGTAATATGACTAAAACTTGATGTTAACTGTAATATGACTAAAACTTGATGTTAACTGTAATATGACTAAAACTTGATGTTAGCTGTAATATGACTAAAACTTGATGTTAACTGTAATATGACTAAAACTTGATGTTAACTGTAATATGACTAAAACTTGATGTTAACTGTAATATGACTAAAACTTGATGTTAGCTGTAATATGACTAAAACTTGATGTTAACTGTAATATGACTAAAACTTGATGTTAGCTGTAATGACTAAAACTTGATGTTAACTGTAATATGACTAAAACTTGATGTTAACTGTAATATGACTAAAACTTGATGTTAACTGTAATATGACTAAAACTTGATGTTAACTGTAATATGACTAAAACTTGATGTTAGCTGTAATATGACTAAAACTTGATGTTAACTGTAATGAGACTAAAATTTGATGTTAACTGTAATATGACTAAAACTTGATGTTAGCTGTAATATGACTAAAACTTGATGTTAACTGTAATATGACTAAAACTTGATGTTAACTGTAATATGACTAAAACTTGATTTTAGCTGTAATATGACTAAAACTTGATGTTAGCTGTAATATGACTAAAACTTGATGTTAGCTGTAATATGACTAAAACTTGATGTTAACTGTAATATGACTAAAACTTGATGTTAACTGTAATATGACTAAAACTTGATGTTAACTGTAATATGACTAAAACTTGATGTTAACTGTAATATGACTAAAACTTGATGTTAGCTGTAATATGACTAAAACTTGATGTTAACTGTAATATGACTAAAACTTGATGTTAACTGTAATATGACTAAAACTTGATGTTAACTGTAATATGACTAAAACTTGATGTTAGCTGTAATATGACTAAAACTTGATGTTAGCTGTAATATGACTAAAACTTGATGTTAACTGTAATGAGACTAAAATTTGATGTTAACTGTAATATGACTAAAACTTGATGTTAGCTGTAATATGACTAAAACTTGATGTTAACTGTAATATGACTAAAACTTGATGTTAACTGTAATATGACTAAAACTTGATTTTTCATGATTGTATCGAACTTGTAATTGGTACTGCCTTATTTGATATTAACTATAGTTATAGTCATATGACATATTGAAATAAAAACGGTATATACATATTTATGTTTGTCTGTAACCAGTGTTGGCATTTAATGATTATATCGAACTTGTAATTGGTACTGCTTTATTTAAGACCCCATACTTCATACTCGTAACGTGGTACGAAATACAGTCATACTCGTATTGGTATTCGTAGTACGAGGAGTAATTTCGTGCAAGAAGTCTTAAAAATATAAAACAAAAAATTTAAAGTATGAACCAAGTTATTTTTTTGACTTGATCCATACTTTTAATTTTTTATTGTGCAATTTCAACAAAGCCTGCACAAAATCATATTTCGTTAGAAACTAGAATCACAGGGCTATTTGTCGAGGCAAGAGTACAGTATATGTAGTCCTCTAAAAACCTTTTTCGCCACTTTTTCGCGTGTTTTAGCACGTATAACTCGTAGAAAACATGTTTTGAGGTGGCGAAAGACAACTTTCTAGAAAAAAATTTTGACCGAAATTTCACTTTTTGCCTCGGGGGACCAAGGCAAACCACATGGAAAATTTCAGCCATTATCGATTTTTTACTTTGTTTTTAACGCTGAAACTGTGCAAAAAAAGCTTCTTATTGCATTTATTGTCAAGAGCATTCTCGGAATCATGTCTAAGGTAAGTGAATGCGTGCATCTCGGAGCTTGTCCACAATGTGCGCCCCAAACTCTTACTTACAAAAAACGACGTAAACAACCCAAAAAATGTCTGAAAACACATACTATTCTTGAAAACAACATTTATTTATTTATTTAATCATCAAACACATTATAGTCCCACTCAGAGTCAATTATTTGGCGGACATTAATTTCACCATTAATACAAACGAACACTTCAGAGACATGGCTCCACAAAAAAAACAGAGCGTCATTTCCTTCGAATTTCTTCTTCCACAGATACTCGGAAAGGAAGTTGATGAACAGATGGCGCCTTGTACCTCCACGATGACGATTGGCGTGCTGTGCCGTGATGGTTTGAGTATAGACTTCTGGATTTTCTGGCGAGACAAAATTGTATCTTAAATTTTTTTATCAGCGCGATACACAGTAATAACATGGAAACCGGAGAGAAGCGTAGCGAGGGTCGAATATAAAGCAAGACTTGATTTTATAGCGACGGTTGACTGTATGACAATGGGTTGCGTTGATTGTATTGCAAGAGTTGACTGTATAACGATACTTGAATATAGAGCGAGAATTGACTGTATACCGAGGTTTAATGTAGTGTAAGATTTGACTGTATAGCGACTGTATATTCAGTAAAACAAAACTGGCTGAAACTTTCTTACTTACAAATACAGGGGCATTCACTTCATTGATTTCTGCTGAAAATATAACTTCATTTAAAGAGCAACTTTGTTGGCATTCCGTATACCTGGAGGGAAGGTGAAAGCAACACTTGACTCACATATGATAAAACAATTTCTCGCTCAGCCTTCAAATACTTATTGAATTTTTTCTTTTATAGCTATGCAAATAAAAGAGTTTACTAATTTTAAGTATATTTCTGTTCCAGATTTTGCTGACTGGAGAACATTCTAGACTAACAAGAAAGAAATGTTGCTGAAGTACACTAATGGAGCATCATCATGTTGACGACGAATACACTTTCCTTTGCGGCTATCAAAAAATCCGACGTTACGGCAGTACTAGTGATCTAAACTCGCAGTTTTACCCACCGAAGTACTCTAGAATTGTAATGCACCAGGTAAGCATTGGTTTTGAGCATTGTGACAATTTTGGCTGCATTTAGGTGGAGCCTTCTGACACACTTCAGAGTCTGGAACTCAAATACAATAGTGAGTTGCACCTTAGACATCTTTCTTTAATTTTGTTTAAACTCGATTAAATATCTACATACCGTATTTTCTCTATTGATCCCCCACTCTCTAATAAATCCCCGATCTCTAATAATCCCCCACCACCAAGGAACTATATCTCAATTTTGGTTGGTCCATTAGTTCGTGGGTATGTATACGTAACAGACCATATTTATGTATGGGTTGCAAAATTATGTTAAATCAGAATTGGCACTCAATTAATTGCTTGGTTTGAAAATCGAAATTTTGACTACACAATTTACGATTAATTAACCCATCGGTTAATTAATATTATTGATTATTACGCAAAAATTTCAAATTTTCCACTTGACATGTTTATTGAGATCTCACGAGTTTACCTGATTAGATTTTTCAGATTTTGGTTGAGCACCCAAAAATCTCAAAATCGACCTCAATTTTTTTCGATTATTCAGGGATTCAAAAATAATTCCCCATGGGGGTTTCATAGAGAAAATACGGTATAATACTTTTTTCACAAGTTTGGTGTCAAAATGATACTCAAGCTTTTGGCAATAGCGCAGGATTAAGTGTCAATTTTGTGACATCCTAATTTCAAACATAGTTCTCGCTTAACCTAAACTTCGAGAGCTAACTACTTTGTGAAGTAAATTAGAAGTAAATTTTGACGTGAAAAGTGTCATCCTGGTTTTCTTTCCTCTTCAAGGTCATTTTTATTGACAATTTTCCAATTTTAAACAAGGTTGAAAATTACACAGTTACTGTAAATGCTCTAGTTATACGCCACAGCGGATGATTAGAACCCTTTGATTTTTTCAAACTTCAATGGTCTGAAATTTCTGTTTTAATTTACTGTTTGAGCTGTGTAAAAACCGCATGTGAGAGATTTTAAAAATCTAACAGGTGCTTTTTACACAGCTCAAACAGTAAATTAAAACAGAAATTTCAGATACAAATCAAAGGGTTCTAATCATCCGCTATGGCGTATAATTAGAGCATTTACAGTAACTGTGTAATTTTCAACTGTTAAAATTAAAATTGTCAATAAAACATCTGAAGAGAAAGAAACCAGATGATCATTTCAAAATTATTTAACACTACAAAGTAAGATTTCAGTCAAAAATGTTTAAAAACAATTTATTTTCTAAATTCTAGGCTCTATGTACGAAATCAAGCGGATAAATCGGCTATGGTTAGTTTTTTCTTAAATGTACAACATAAAATAAATATTGGCGCAATGTGTCCAATATCCATAAATTTAGGTCAAACGACAGTCTTTACTGCAAGTCACATGTAAATATACCTGTTTTTGATGAGCTTGACATGTCCTCTCCCAGTTCCAAATCTCAACGGTCGAGAAGTGAATTTTCAAAAACCACCTTCAGCTTAGATGACTCCCAGAGCAGCGGCTTTGAAAGAGGTCTTCCTACTAGAGGACTGCATCAAAACGGCAAGCCTACCAGTAAATTCATTCCAATCTCCAGTTCTAAAACTTCTCTAAGCAAGGTAGAGGAGGTAGAAAGCGAATCACTTGATCAAATCTTCAAAAGAATCGACAAAAATGTGAAAAAGTCGCAGAAAATTGTCAGGAAACTAAACAAGAATTGTCCAGATATATAGCATAGTGTAATTTTGGTATGGATATAATTTTTATAGAATTGTTGAATGTCGCAAAGCCTCTAACAATAGCTCACATTCTGTTGAATGCCTAACTTATAATCTAATTAATTTTATAAAAACCGAACAGGTATTTTAAAGCAAATCGAATATTTACACCGATTTTTCTCACATATAAGCTACCACGAGATTTATTGATTCCACTTTTTAAGTTTCGGTTATCGTACATTCACTATTAATCTCTAAAAATCTCGACATCGTTCTCGAATTTTTCCGTTTTTTTAGGAGATGGGCTTTTTAAAAGATTCGACGGCATTTTCGGAGATGATTGATATAATTGTAAAAAGATTGTGCTTCAAAAGAAATATTTTACCAGTGTTCTTAACTGAATAGCAGTGTAGGAACAGCCTCGTAACATGGTGACCTAGTTTAAAATATTTTATAAAATTTCTATTTCAACTTTCTGTCTATGGTTTCATTTATTGAGATCTCAATGTGAATTTCTTTTAAGTAGATCATTAAAAAAGATTCAATACAAACAAATCAGAAAACCAATAATTTTATTAATTTTCTGAACTTTGTTTTTGTATCAGAGATCCTTTATGCAATATAGTTCAGTGAAAAAGGGTCTAATCTAAATCAAAAATTATAAAATTTACGGTGTGATTTTGACCAACCCTGTTTACTTGACACAGCATGTATAAGCATATGTGGCTGATTACAGGTTGTCCCAAATGTGTTTGATTTTTTAACTTGGTTTAAAGTAGTGCATTTTTTCGTTTTACAAACCACTTCTAAATTTTTATTACACTACGGTGGTCCATTTTTTCTCTCTTGTTTACAGAAAATGTCAACTTGGAAAGCGGTAATCGACAAAAATGATTTTCGAAGACAAATTAGCGTCTGGTCAAAAGAAGGAAAAAACAGTCACTAATTATCACATTTTGTATTATTTCTCGTCTTTTTTTCTCGTAATTTTTGACTGCGAAGTTGTTTTATGAAATACCCCCAAAAATTGGTTGCACTATAGAATCCCCCCCCCACGGAGAGTGATTGGGTGGAGGAGATAACATCATATTCGTGTTTCTCGACCCCGATTTCATGAGAAAGCCGCGTGTTTTTTTAGTTCTGAGAAAAAAATTTCCCTTTCCCTCCCAATACAGCCTCGATTCCCTTGAAAATTCAAAAGGCGCGAATTCAAAATTTTTCAAATTTCAACTAAAAAACAATGATACCCCCCCTATGGTTCGAAATTTTTTTTTTCTCAGAACTAAAAAACACGTATTTTCATGAAATCACGAGAAACACGAATATGATGTTATCTCCTCCACCCAATCACTCTCCGTGGGGGGGGGGATTCTATAGTCAAGCCCAAAAATTACCCCAAGAAAAACTTAAAATTTTTTTGGCGTTTCACTGGTGAGCGGAAACACTCAACAAAATTTTCAAAAAATACCTGAGACACCTTGTACATTATATTTTTAAAAAGTTAAATTCTAAACAACTAAGATCACCTTTTTTAATAGCTTTGAATTTTAGAATTATGACTTGAATAGCGTGGCAATATTATTTTCATACAAAAATGTAAATGAAAAAAATAAGCGCTTGACTGAGGCAGGAAGAAGGATTTCACTTAGTACGCTTTTGGATGACTCGTGTGCCAGATATGGCAGTGTTAAGCAATGTTGAGGTCGACTAGCCGATGGTTCAAAATTTTACAAAAAAAAAATTGAGTGTGAACACAAAATAATAATTAAATTAGATAATTAAATTAAACCCTTGCTATACATTCAACCCTCGCTATACAGTCCACTTTTGCTCCACATTCAACCCTCGCTATACATTCAAGTCTTGCTCTACATTTAATTTTCGCTATACAGTCCACCTTTGCTCTTTATTCAACCCTCGCTATACAGTCAACTTTTCCTATACATTCAACCCTCGCTATACAGTCAACTTTTGCTCTTTATTCAACCCTCGCTGTACAGTCAACTTTTGCTCTTTATTCAACTCTCGCTATACAGTCAACTTTTGCTCTTTATTCAACCCTCGCTATACAGTCAACCTTTGCTCTTTATTCAACCCTCGCTATACAGTCAACTTTTCCTATACATTCAACCCTCGCTATACAGTCAACTTTTTGCTCTTATTCAACCCTCGCTGTACAGTCAACTTTTGCTCTTTATTCAACTCGCTATACAGTCAACTTTTTTGCTCTTTATTCAACCTCGCTATACAGTCAACCTTTGCTCTTTATTCAACCCTCGCTATACAGTCAACTTTTGCTCTTTATTCAACTCTCGCTATACAGTCAACTTTTGCTCTTCATTCAACCTTCGCTATACAGTCAACTTTTGCTCTTTATTCAACTCTCGCTATACAGTCAACTTTTGCTCTTTATTCAACCTCGCTATACAGTCAACCTTGCTCTTTATTCAACCCTCGCTATACAGTCAACTTTTGTTTTATTCAACTCGCTATACAGTCAACTTTGCTCTTCATTCAACCTTCGCTATACAGTCAACTTTTTGCTCTTTATTCAACCTCGCTATACAGTCAACTTCTTTTTGTTTTATTCAACCTCGCTATACAGTCAACCTTTGCTCTTTATTCAACCCTCGCTATACAGTCAACTTTTTGCTCTTTATTCAACTCGCTATACAGTCAACTTGCTCTTCATTCAACCTTCGCTATACAGTCAACTTTTGCTTTTATTCAACCTCGCTATACAGTCAACCTTGCTCTTATTCAACTCCTCGCTATACAGTCAACTTTTGCTCTTTATTCAACTCTCGCTATACAGTCAACTTTTGCTCTTCATTCAACCTTCATATACAGTCAACTTTGCTCTTTATTCAACTCTCGCTGTACAGTCAACTTTTGCTCTTTATTCAACCCTCGCTATACAGTCAACTTTTGCTCTTTATTCAACCCTCGCTATACAGTCAACCTTTGCTCTTTATTCAACCCTCGCTATACAGTCAACTTTTGCTCTTTATTCAACTCTCGCTATACAGTCAACTTGCTCTTCATTCAACCTTCATATACAGTCAACTTGCTCTTTATTCAACTCTCGCTGTACAGTCAACTTTTGCTCTTTATTCAACCCTTTCGCTATACAGTCAAATTTTGCTCTTTATTCAACCTCGCTATACAGTCAACTTTTTGCTCTTTATTCAACCCTCGCTATACAGTCAACTCTGCTCTTTATTCAACCTCGCTATACAGTCAACTTTGCTCTTTATTCAACCTCGCTATACAGTCAACTTTGCTCTTTATTCAACCTCGCTATACAGTCAACTTTTGCTCTTTATTCAACCTCGCTATACAGTCAACTTTTGCTCTTTATTCAACCCTCGCTATACAGTCCACTTTTGCTCCACATTCAACCCTCGCTATACATTCAAGTCTTGCTCTACATTTAATTTTCGCTATACAGTCCACTTTTGCTCTTTATTCAACCCTCGCTATACAGTCAACTTTTCCTATACATTCAACCCTTGCTGTACATTCAACCCTCAATACAGTCAACTTTTGCTCTTTATTCAACCCTCGCTGTACAGTCAACTTTTGCTCATTCAACTCATACAGTCAACTTTTGCTCTTTATTCAACCCTCGCTATACAGTCAACTTTTGCTCTTTATTCAACCCTCGCTATACAGTCCACTTTTGCTCCACATTCAACCCTCGCTATACATTCAAGTCTTGCTCTACATTTAATTTTCGCTATACAGTCCACTTTTGCTCTTTATTCAACCCTCGCTATACAGTCAACTTTTGCTCTTTATTCAACTCTCGCTATACAATCAACTTGCTCTAATTCAACCCTCATACAGTCAACTTTTGTTCTTTATTCAACCTCGCTGTACCGTCAACTTTGCTCTTTATTCAACCCTCGCTATACAGTCAACTCTGTCTTTATTCAACCTCGCTATACAGTCAACTTTGCTCTTTATTCAACCTCGCTGTACAGTCAACTTTTGCTCTTTATTCAACTCTCGCTATACAGTCAACTTTTGCTCTTATTCAACCCTCGCTATACAGTCAACTTTTGCTCTTTATTCAACCCTCGCTATACAGTCAACTTTTGCTCTTTGTTCAACCCTCCTATACAGTCAAGTCTTGCTCTACATTTAATTTTCGCTATACAGTCCACTTTTGCTCTTTATTCAACCCTCGCTATACAGTCAACTTTTCCTATACATTCAACCCTTGCTGTACATTCAACCCTCGCTATACAGTCAACTTTTGCTCTTTATTCAACCCTCGCTGTACAGTCAACTTTTGCTCTTTATTCAACTCTCGCTATACAGTCAACTTTTGCTCTTTATTCAACCTCGCTATAAAGTCAACTTTGCTCTTTATTCAACCTCGCTATACAGTCAACTTTGCTCTTTATCCAACCTCGCTATTAGTCAACTTTTGCTTTTATTCAACCTCGCTATACAGTCAACTTTTGCTCTTATTCAACTCTCGCTATAAGTCAACTTTTGCTTTCTCATTCAACCCTCGCCATACAGTCAACTTTTGCTCTTTATTCAACCTCAAGTATACAGCCAACTTTTGCTCTTTATTCAACCTCGCTATACAGTCAACTTTTGCTCTTTATTCAACCCTCGCTATACAGTCAACTTTTGCTCTTTATTCAACCCTCGCTATACAGTCAACTTTCGCTCTTATTCAACCCTCGCTATACAGTCAACTTTTTGCTCTTTATTCAACCCTCGCTATACAGTCAACTTTTGCTCTTT